>CM032623.1:7653373-7715532 GCA_019097785.1 Fraxinus excelsior | reverse complement strand
TAAAATATAGTATATAAAAATTGAATTATATTTTATAAAAAATTTTGGGGTATTACATTCTCACCCCCTTAAAATATTTTAGTCCTCGAAAATTTACCCGTCGCTTATCAATACTAAGTCTAACACATGATATACATATATTATCGTAATACATATAATACTTTAGCGATAAAATGAATTGTATTATTACTTAAAAAAGAGTAAAGACTTAAGCCATGCAAAAAGTTTAAACCACCGTTTTTTCTCATTAAAAACCCATAAAAATGAAAAATATGACCGTTATCCATCACATCAATCTATCAATTTCGAATTTCTATCTCTTGTGTGGGTCCAATAACGGCTATATTTTTCATTCTCATTCTACACTAATGAGAATCAAATGGACTCTAAGTAAACTTATCTTCTTACCCCTTAACATACCTTGAGTTTTCTATTTGTGATTTTGGATTGGAGATGACAGAGAGAAGCACTTTATTTAACTATTTATCAATTACATAAACATTACATCATTAATTATTTAATAAACAAAAAAATTAACTCTCTTTATAATAATAACAAATTAATCTTAAAACAAAACTATTAAATATAAACCTAACAAAACGTGCTTCACGTTCTTACACCTAGTGTGTGTATATATATATATATATTGTAACTCATGATATCATAATACACATTATTATTATAATTATTTTATAGTGAGTAATTAATGTAAGAGTTACAATTGTCACTACATAAAGAGGTCAACAATTTTGAATGGGATACTTTTTCTTCTATACAATCTAGTGCGTGTATATATAGAAAATGGTATTTTAAGTTTTGTCAAATATAGTTTTGGGCAACAATAAAAGGATCGTGTATGTAAAAGGAGAAATAGCTGGAAGCACAAAGAGTTATATCTTGGAACCATATTGAGTTACTATTACTGCATAAAGAAGTATGTTTCTTATTTTCATGAGTTTCTAAATTTTCCGTCGTTCTTCCTTAGTTTTTAGACGACTGTGATAATTTTAATATGAGTAGTAAGAACACGATCTAAGCAATATCATAACTATACTCTGCAGTTGCCTCTTCGAGAAGTCTCTGCATTAAAAAATAGCACTACTGATCATAAGATCTTTGTGATACCGAAAGTTAGATCATATGTTGATGCCCTAAAGAGACCGTTTTATGGCTAAAATACTTCGTATCTCGAAATAGTCATCATCCCCCTCCCCCCCCCCCCCCCCCCACTATGCTAATTTTAATATATTATATTTTTACAATCAATATGCTTACAAGACATGTAATTGAGTTAAGAGAAATTCATAATTAGGGTTTGTGTGAGCCACATTTTTTAGGAAAAATAAATTTTGTAATAATGATTTTTTTAAAAATGTGTGGTTAAAAGTAGAGAAAAAATTTAGGTTTACATGTAAATTTATTTTATCAAAAGAATATGTGATTTAATTAATTATATGTGTGAATCTCTGCTTATGCTATCAAATTAATTATAACGAAAACTTGATGTGCAGAATATCATTTATGGATACAAAAAGTATTACATTTACAGAGTATATAAAAATAATAAATAATATGTATATTTTGAACGAAGTTGCATGATTCATCGTTATCCTAATAGTTTAATTGAATCAATATGTAAGGAGTTGTTGAGTGCAAGTCTTTCCACGGCAATATTGACAGTTAGTTTTGGCCTTTAAAATAAAATAATACATTTTCGCATTATTATCAGTTGATATGCTACTTCAAATCCTTTTTGTTTACATGAATCGTGGAACGATCAACTTTTATTAAGACAATTGACCAAGACATTAATACTTGGTCCAACAATTTCAGTTGAGACCCATCCTAGATAGACATCTTCTTGCCGTCCAAACTGGATATAAAAAATTGGCATTCAAATTTTTTTTTTTTTTTTTTTTTTTTTATTGTTTCTCTAGAGGCATCAATCGCATAGTTAACTCGTAGAAGAGATGGTATGAAGCGCGAGTTGGTCACGCGTGACTTTTTGCTTAGTTGACTGTCATATTAGAGCATCTATAGGTGACTCTCTATTTTTAAAGAGTACATTCTATCATTTGGAGAGTATTTATAAATTTAGAGAGTTAAAATTTTGAAGTACTCCAACAAGCTCTATATATTTAACACTTAATTTTACTATTCCCAAAAAATATTTATTATTTTTCTTTATCTTTTATTCTAACTAGCTTTTCTTTAAATTATTTTATTGTTTCTCTACATTGAAAATTGAAACTTTTTTTATACATTTAATTATAGATAGTGGGTTTGGCTCTCGAAATTTGGAGAGTCAAACCCACCCTTTAAATTAAAATGTTAATTTAACGAATCTCTTGGAGCATGATTTTAGATGTTGACTCTTTAAAATAAAGAGTATTTCATGTCAAAAGATCCAATAGTTACTTAAATAAATAAATGGCCAAAATTCAATCCAAAACTTAAGTTCTCAATTCTCAAGCCCAACTAATTAAAACTCAATTCCCAAACTGGTTTATGCATAATGCATGTTTACTTGTTTTGTCTAGTGTATAATTTTGATTTCTCATTGAAAGGAAGATATTGAGATTGTGATTTGTGACTGGTGCACTGTTAAAGTTGATTTCGTCATTTTGTGTGTTCAATCCTAATAAGTCTTATTCTTGAATATTTGAATTTAAGAATTAAGTAGAGTAGTTGATGTTAGTTTGTGTAATTGTGTTAATTATTGAATATTTGAATTTAAGAATTAAGTAGTAGAATAGTCAGTAATGATTGAATTGAACATTGAATTTCAGTACTATTTTGGTACTCAAAATTGTCGTTTTTAATTCTCTTAGTTAAAAAAAAAAAAATTCGGGGACTCCGCCCCTGAACCCCCGGGAGGGGGGCTTGCCTCCCTCCACCCCCCGTATTTTCACCCCCCAACTAAAAATCCTGGCTACGTCCCTGGTGGTATCCTAAACATCTAAAAGAAGCACTTTCAAAGGCACTGTTCACTGTACATGTGGCAACAAATTATACCGTCAACCAAAACGATTCGTTTCGATGTGCTGTGGTTTTTCCTTTCATTTGCCCTTTCATTTCTCACTGCTTCGTCCTAAGAAGCCCGGCAAAAGCAAAAATTCTCGCTCAGTTCTCACTCGGCCCCGTGCTGGTTCTATCGGCGGTATTTTTTTTCCCTTTTTCTCAAATAGGGACGGACAACTTCGTTTTTGAACCAATTTGGCACTGCAGTTCGGGCCGAGTCCACCAACGGCTCTAAGCCGGCTCGTCACTTCGACTTTGACCTATTTTTGATCGGCCCCGGTAGTGGGGGCGTCAGGGCCTCAAGGTTCGCTGCCAATTTTGGTGCTTCTGCTGCTGTTTGCGAGCTTCCATTCTCTACCATTTTGTCTGACTCTACCGGAGGTGTTGGTGACACGTTGGTTACTTTCCCTTTTTTTTTAAAAGGATAAATTTCCTCTGTTTTATCTGTATGTATTCATTTTAATAATATTAGAACATGCATGTGTGATTGGTTGTAGTTTGCTTTGTATCGTTGAATTTTGAGATAGGTAAGGAGATTTACAACTACTAGAATTTACTTGTGGACATGAAGTTAGGACTGAATTATCTTCTTTTGAGTTTTGAACATAGGTATAGTTCAAAACTTGTAAGTAATCAACTTACTAAGCATAATGGAATATTAGCAGCATGAATATTGGTTAGGATAATTGTAGCGTAGCTTAATTAACTAGAGAGTTTTGGGTTGTGGAAAAGTGATTTTTCCCCTCTTTGTTCAAGAAAATATGTTTCGAATTTGAATCCCGCAAGTGCACGATTCGTTAACAAGTAATAAAGTGGAAATCTTAGAATTTCGAGTATGGTTCCCACGATGATTGATTTAACTTGATTTTTATTATCGTGATCTTAACCGAATCTATTAAACTCAAGATTGTTGTTTTTATGATTTTATGATGAAACTATGACTAGTATGCAAATTAAACTAAAATTATGAACTAAGTACAAAAATAATGGTTGAATGCAAAAGCTGAAGAAATGAATATATGAAAAAGCGTACTAGGATCGCGAATCACCAAGCAAGTTCACTTTTAATCACTGTTTCACAATTTGATAACACGATGAATTGGTTGAACAATCAATGTTTCTAACTTATCCAACAATTTCTTTCAAGTAGAATTAAATCTATTCTAGCATACCATTTGACTATATTTCTATGACAAATGCAATATACAAGAATGCATGACGTTTTGTAAATACTTAAAGATTCACGTAAAGCATATCGGTATATTTCTATCCTCTATGAACTAAACGATGATTTATACCTTGTTGAGTTTATTTCTCTTCTTTCGAATGTATAAAATAAACCACACTAACTCACCTAATCACATGCATTTAATTATGGAGGCAAGAAGGCGTATATAAATCATTCAACATCATTCATACGTGTTTGATTATCAAATTACAAAATAGAAATTAAAAGATCACAATGCGAGGTTTATTGTTCACCTAGTACATTAAAAATCTAGCTTGACATGATATTGAAATTAAATAAGTAAGAGTGGAACGACATCATCAAAAATTGACGAAACGTGATTAATGCTGATGTATCAAAATTTTATTTGCTGCGCATCCATTTTCTCTTCAATTCCAATTTACGTCTCTCTCTCTCCCTCTTGCGGCGGGTTCCAATATGTGTCTTCTGTTCAGCCCCCAAAACCCTCGCCCCCAAAAATGTTTCTGTCTGTGCATGTATTTATATAAAATAGTGCACCAAAATTCTACACACTGTAGCCGCCAATTCAATTCCACTCAAATTAGAATTCCAATTCAATTCAAGTCCTAATCCAATAGAAAGTCCACAGGCCAATTAATGTTATTCTTCTCCAAGTCATCCCAATCTTTACAATAAGTGCAATTTAGTCCTTCAATTTCTATATTGTAAACTTTAATCCCCAAAATTGTAGTTTTCCTTCAATTTCAGCATTCTTTTGTTTCCAATTGCTTCAAATGAGTCTCTAACTAAAACAAAAGAAAATTAACCAAGTTAAGTAAAAATTACTAATTTGACAACATGAAACCCAAGTAAAATGACTTAAATAAGTGCACAAAATGCACTCATCAAATACTCCCGAACTTGAGCTATTGTTTGTCCTCAAACAAAATTGTAACTTAACTCCACATAAAACATGGTTTAATAACTTGCCGTGTTTTAGGATTGAAACTTAGTAATAATAAATGAACAACTACAACAGTGAAAAAATCAAATCTATTTCCACATGTTACATACATAACTTGACGCGTATGTGTGTGAAAACTCATGCCAACATATTAAGATCATGATTAGCTCATACCCGACCCAAAGTATTCAAATATTCCCTTACATTGCTCGAAATGTACACATCCTCAAACTTATTCTTTTCACTCAATTTTCTAGGTGTGTATTCCGAGGTTGAACTCATTTACATCTATTCCTTACCCTCTCTTAGTTTGGACGGATCGTACTATCACAAGTTCACACTTCAACAAGTAGAGACTCTCCTATTTTTGATTACTTCGACTTTGAGATTAAACTACGTTACTTGCCTCGTATTAGAGATATAGTTCTATCAACCGGATGTCTGGGGCCAATCAATGCATTTCATACATAGAAGTATGTATATTATTCATCAATGGATACATTTTTTTTCCTCCTTTTTTTTCCACGTATATGACATCTTCCATTTGCTTTTTATGTAACCCCTGTAGCGAATTTTAGGTCGATGACTCCCAAGTCAGATGACCATAGGGCACCAGGTTTTAAACCCTTGCAGACTTAATCACTCGGGTTATATAGGCTCGAACAGATGTCTTTATTATTCAATGATTAGTGCAATGCCCCTATTCTTTTAGCCATCCAGTTTCTAAAACTAATATCTAACTTAAAAACTTTCACATTGTTTTCATCTCATTGGTCTAAGATAATCCATACAAAATACTATCATGCACGGAATCCTTACGCATCTCAATATTCTCTTGCAATAGTTCAACCACCTCCATATTATTCTAAAAATTGGTCATGAGTTAGTACAAAAGACGTTATTCGGGGGGTTTTTTTTTTGTATGTTCAACTATTTCTAACCAATGAACCAAATCATCAGCTCAACATGTCAACATGAGTGTAGTGCGCGAATTATGTCAAGTCTCACACAAACATCCAATAATGCACTATTTTCATCATTCACAGTTCATACATAGTCCAATATTTAATATCATGGTCGGCAAAATTATCAAACCCACACAAGCACATGAAACAATAAACAAAACACTAGATTTGATTTTTTTTTAGTCACACAGAAAATAAAAAAAATGATTAGCAATTGACGAACAATCCATAATTATCTGGGAAATTCTGTCATCCACCCCCAAACTTAAATAAAATATTGTCCTAAAAAAAAAATTGTTGAAAATGAATTGTTGGATTGTCTTCTAATAAGCGCTTGTTTATAGTCTATAACTCGACTATATGACGACTGATCACGAGCACCTAAAGAAAGCTTTTGATATCTTGTCCATCTTTCTTCTTTTGACTTTGGTCCACTTTTCATTTGATCTCCACATATTTTCCTTACCTTTTTATAGAACTTGTATATTCCATCTGACTCAACTTCAACTATGTAGATCTGTATCTCCTGTTCAGACTTAATCACAAAATCAATTTTTGGACAATCAATAAAGTCGAAAAAATGTGAGTTGATTTCCTCCTTATTGATCGCTTCATCCTCGTTTAGCTCCATTGTGATTAAATTTTCACTCGTTTTTTTGCTCTTCTTCAATTGTTGAACTCCCATCAGGTTGAATGATTGGTCCGCAATCTAAATCCATGGGCAACGAAAAGTCGGTCCCGACGACCCTTTAAAGTGGATTGTACCCCCAATAACGAAATTCTTCCAAGTACATGCAATCTCCCAAAAGCATATCGCCTTCATCCAACTTGACCAATTTTTCAAAATATTTCACAATTACTTTTTTCACGAAATAGAGGAGGACCATCTCCTACCAGTTTGAAGTCCTTATCCCAATTGTTAGGTATAAAATCTCCAACGAACAGCATGTACCCTTCATGGTTTTCGTCAATTGCTCGCTTCCGACACTTTAAATATTCTCTAAATATCATAAGTTTCGGCGTGTTGAAACAAGAGTGCCAGGGCAAACACTATCTAGTACAATGCATTGCGTAACAATTATAACAACTCGGGTATCCTCCAAACATATCTTCATCATTTGTCCAGAGATTATCTATTGCAAAAGTTTCATTACCTTACTAAGTTAGAATCATGCAATTATCTAAAAAAGTGTTAGGAGAGAGTGCAAACACGAGATAGATTATTAGTACGAGGTTAGCCAAAAAAAATAATACAAGAAAAGAAAAGTTTGAATTAGTGTCTAAATAACAAAAATCAAATTAATACTCAATCCCCGGCAGCGGCTCCAAAAACTTGTTCATGAAAATATGTTTCGAATTTGAATCTCGCAAGTGCACGGTTCGTTGACAAGTAATAAAGTGAAAATCCTAAAATTTCGAGTATCGTTCCCACAATGATTGATTTAACTTGATTTTTATTATTGTGACTTTAACCGAATCTATTAAACTCAATATGGTTGTTTTTATGATTTTATGATGAAACTATGACTAGTATGCAAATTAAACTAAAATTATGAACTAAGTACAAAAATAATGGTTGAATACAAAAGCTAAAGAGATGAATATATGAAAAGGCGTACTAGGATCGCGAATCACCAAGCAAGTTCACTTTTAATCACTCTTTCACAATTTGATAACACGATGAATTGGTTGAGCAATCAATGTTTCTAACTTATCCAACAATCTCTTTCAAGTAGAATTGAATCTATTCTAGCATACCATTTGACTATATTTCTATGACAAATGCAATATACAAGAATGCATGACGTTTTGTAAACACTTAAAGATTTACGTAAAGCATATCGGTATATTTATATCCTCTATGAACTAAACGATGATTTATACCTTGTTGAGTTTATTTCCCTTCTTTTGAATGCATAAAATAAACCACTCAAACTCACCTAATCACCTGCATTTAATTATGGAGGCAAGAAGGCGTATATAAATCATTCAACATCATTTATACGTGTTTGATTATCAAATTACAAAATAAAAATTAAAAGATCACAATGCGAGGTTTATCGTTCACTTAGTACATTAAAAATCTAGCTTGACATGATATTGAAATTAAACAAGTAAAAGTGGAACGACATCACCAAAAATTGACGAAACGTGATTAATTTTGGCTCAAAATTAACCTGCTGCTGTATCAAAATTTTATCTGCTGCACATCCACTTTTTCTTCAATTCCAATTTACGTCTCTCTCTCTCTCTCCTTCTCCTGCGGCGGGTTCCAATATGTGTCTTCTGTTCAGCCCCCAAAAACGTTTCTGTCCGTACATGTATTTATATAAAATAGTGCACCAAAATTCTACACACAATAGCCGCCAATTCAATTCCACTCAAATTAGAATTCCAATTCAATTCAAGTCCTAATCCAATAGAAAGTCCACAGGCCAATTAATGTTATTCTTCTCCAAGTCATCCCATCTTTACAATAAGTACAATTTAGTCCTTCAATTTCTATATTGTAGACTTTAATCCCCAAAATTGTAGATTTCCTTCAGTTTCAGCATTCTTTTGTTTCCAATTGCTTCAAACGAGTCCCTAACTAAAACAAAAGAAAATTAATCCAAGTTAAGTAAAAATTACTAATTTGACGACATGAAACCCAAGTAAAATGACTTAAATAAGTGCACAAAATGCACGTGTTAGAAATAACTTCTATTCATTATTGTTCAATTGTCTTCATTGTGTTATATTATTAGAAATTACTTTTATCGTTTTGACTATTAAAGCTTATGGTTGTACTTGGTTATTAACCTTTCCTTCTTGTCCTAGACTTTAGTGTTATAGTAATTTTTTTTCTATTTCAAATGCTCATCTTTTCCGGCTACTCACAGTGTAAATAGATTTGGACATCTAGTAGTTCTTACCCAATATCATGTTGGTTCCAATATAATTGTAAAATGCTTTTTCATTTTCTCTTGATTAGTTTCAAAACTGATGAATGTGTTGACCTATTAGATTTTGTAATAAATTTTTTTCTCTTTTTTCCCCAAGATGAGCAGTTAATACAAGCGCAATCTTGGATGACTCCTGCTCAGAAAATGGATGGTTTTCATTTAACTGCTAATCTGAATTACAAGAACGGACAGAAAAATGTAATCAGTCATGGTTTGGTTGTCAAACACGTGGTTAAGATATAGATCTTACTTCAATTGTCAAATGTGAAATTAATTGTTTGTGCTTAATCTTCCATTGGATTACATCACATGAATTATTATTTTTTTTCATAATTTTAAATTTTATTTGGTGCTTTATATGTTGAACTAGACAAATGTGGACCTCTATATGTTTTTCGACTCTCATGTTGCACCAGTTACTTGATCAACTATTCCAAGAATTTCTATGTCCGGCACATGTTGCACCACATATGGTAACGAAAATCGTCAATGAAGATTTTTTTTAATATATGTTGGATAAACACATTTATAATTTGTAATTGTGACGACTGTTAAATTATGACTGGTGCATGGATTGCCTGCATTATTTGGGACAAATGAACCTGATGCACAATCTTTTGTCAACTAAGTATGCATCTTTTAGAATGCAGATTGTTTAGACAAGGCCTACCATATTGTGTTGGTTGTTATGTTGCAGAATTCTAAGGATGATAGCCAATATCCTGAATGACTTAGGTGTGTAAAAGAAAATAAACAAATGATTTTTTAAAACTCGGATAAACTCCATTGAAAATGTAATATGAATTAAAGACAACATTTAGAGTAAGAAGAAAAAAGCTAATTAATTGAAGGTGTTATTTTTAATAGAAAAAGAGTGAAAAGCTAATGAATGGAAAAAAAATCGTGTCTTCGCACAATACGGAGACACGGCCCCGTGCCTCCACACAATTCGGAGACACGGAGTGTGCCGTGTCTCCTAATTGTGCGGAGACACAGTGCATGTGTCTCCTCACAATGCGAAGACGTAGAGTGCCGTGTCTCCACATTGTGCGGAGATAGGGGAGTGCCCGTGTCACTCCTGTGTCTCCGCACAATGCAGAGACACAGAGTCATGTCTCAACGTTGTGTGGAGACACAGGCACTTCGTGTCTCCGCACCCATTTTTTTAATTCCTTATTTTTTTGGCCAAAAAATCTACTAATCTACATTTTACACAAATTATGAATATAATTTCACCTATTAATAATTTAATTCAAAAATATTCAATTCCATACATACATGAACTCCCACGACGGGCATTATCCTTCGAACCCTCACGACGAGTTAGGTCGATCACATTTGGGACGTTGCTCCCAAACATTTGATGACTTCAGTGCACTTGTAACCTTCACTGTGACAATGCAACGCATGGATTTATTCACCGTTAAGGAACAAGACATTCTATTAGATGTTGAAGAAATTATGAAGAATATCAGAAGAATTATGAATCAAACACGGTAATTTCTTGATTTCATTCTCGCCCTTCAAATTATAATATTATTTACAGTTTTCAGTACTTCGAAGATAATATTGTATGCAATAATGATATGTAGACAAAGAAAATATACACTCCATTATTGTTTTTTTCATGATTAATAAGATTATATAGCGATAAACCCCAGTAGATAAGAAAATTCATATAGCCGAACACAAATTTATTAAAAAATAAGATAGTGTTTCATCGTAGTTGTCTATAATTTATAGTATTGTCGATGTATCGTCGATGTAGGTTGGAGAATTTTTACAAATTTATTTAATTTGGTATAAATATTCCACTATAGCCATTGACTAGAAATAATGTTGTGCACATGTAAAATGTGTGATCTTGCTTACTATTTCTTTCCAATACGTCATTAACCTAACAAATATTTTCACTTTTTTCTCCCAGGATAGTGACGTTGTGTTATAAGTTTGCATAGTTTAAAACTTAAACTCTCTTTGCAGTAGTTAGATTACAGTTTTTAAGAATTTTAGATTTCTTATCCTCATGTCAGTAATATAAAGTTTTAATACTTGCAATCTAAATTGTTGATGTAGAATTACATTTTGCAAAATCTTTTTCTACCAATAGGCTAATTGCTATTCAAACTCAAACGTCAACAAAAAAAAGTTTCTTAAAGAGTTTTTAAAAAAGATTAACTGACCAAAAATTCAATTCATACAATTATACAAACAATACTTTACTTATAGTTAAAAAAAAAAAAACCTTCAAATCACTCCACACTATCAAATACCCAACTAAATTGTAGCACGTGTCTACACTAGTACTACAAAAAATTTATGTTTTACTTACAAATTTTTTAGAGACATTGAATTTTGTATGTGGAGTTCATTCCCCCCCCCCCCCCCCCCTCACAAAAGCAACATTTCATAGGCTATGATTTATTTCGAAATTTTCAATAGTGGGATGACTTGTGCCCACAAAATTTTTTTTTATTATTTATCGACAAAAAATATGACAGATAAGATATACCTTTTGTCCACAAAAATATTTAGCCCTTGTTTGTCTACCATTATTGAACCAAGAATAATGTAATGAATAGTATTTTTTGAAGAATGTGTGGTTGAAATTTAAAGTAACTTTATTGGTTTGTGTGTTGAATATTTTATTGGGTGAATTTGTGGTGGATATTGTTTACTATAGCAAACATTGGTTGAAAAAATGGTAGACAATTAAGGGCTTAACCTCGGCTAATAGTTAAGGGGAAAAAATTCAATTTTTTATTTGTATTTTTAGCGGGAAAATATTACAATTCTTCAATTTCAATCCAAATAATATTACAAAATTGGCTAATTCACTCAATTATTGCTATGGAATCCCCAAATCTATGCTAATTCAATATCACACAAATCGCCTTCACAGCTTGAGTAATCCCTAAGAATCAGCCATCCATCTTCTCAAATCATCTTCAGATCTCTAGATTTCTTCTACAACTATAAATCGTATACATTCAACCATCAATCCCATTGGATTATGTCGCTAAAGCATACTGAAGGGGATGGGTAACAAGCACTATTCATCTGCTACTGAAACGGAGGTCAATTTTGCATTCGCTACAGCGTTATCTTCATCCTTCTTTGTGTAGCAGATTTGTGGGTGTTGTTCCTAAAATTTGTAATTTCTATAGATCAAAGGTAATATTACATTATGTCGATTATTTTACCAATTTAGTGAATTGCTAGATTTGTATTAGATATAAATTTGATTATTTGCTTTGGAAATGTTTTAGAAAACGACTAAAATGGATTTTTATGTTTGGTCAGTGATGATATCTGGATATTTTAAGAAGGATGATGTTGATAGGATGAGTTTGAGGAACTTGATTATTTGGAATTAGTTGATTTCAGGGTACATGCTAAGGTTTGAGAAATGAGGAAGAGGTTAAGACCTATGAGCTCAAGAAAAGTGATTTCTCTGTAAAATTGACCAATTTTTGTGCTAGAATCATATCTGTTATTCTTCTCGACAATAATGATGAATTTGTTTCGTCCCTGTTTACAAATATTCTTGCAAATTCCATATTTGTATTGTTTCAAATAATCTTCTACAATCACAATGCAGAGCAGTTCAATCTTTATTCTGCATGCTCTCATTAATTGCTTCAGATGCAAGTTGAATAACTGTCTTAGAGATCCAATTTATGATGCTTGTAGGGACGACTTTGAGGGCTAAAGTTTTTCCCTACAAACCCTTTCAATTCGTCACGTAAATTTTCCCCCGACAAAATCATTTGTTTGCTAAAGCTACTTTTAGTCTACGAAATGATTTTGTGTTTCCATACAAATTATGTTGTTGACTAAAATTGTGATTTTCATTTTATATATATATATAGGGCGGACCCGCAGTTGCCCCCACAGAGCCAAAAAAAAAAAAACCCATTGGGCCAAAAAATTGCCTTAAAAAAAAAAGGGAACTTTACGTTTCTAAGGTGTTTACTTTACACCTTTTCAAAAATACAAAAACAAGTTTGAAAATTCACAAATCAGGTTTTTTAAATTTTTAATTAATAATTAATGAATTATTAAATCAATTTAATTTTCGTAGGTCACAATTAGTGAATCGGTCACAACTTAAAAATTTAAAAGTCACGATTTGTTCATCGGTCACAATCACAACATTTAAAAGTTACGTTACTTATTTTATGGTCACAAATATCAATTTATTGGTCACAAATTAATAATTTTTAAGTCACAAATTAGTAATTTTAGGTCACACAACTTGTACTCATCACAGTTTATCGAATTCAATGGTCACAAATTGTTTATTGGTCACAAATCGACCAACTTATTGGTCACAAACATCAATTAATTGGTCACAAATTAATGATTTTTATGTCGCACATTAGTAATTAAATCACACAACTTATACTCGTCACAGTTTATCTAATTCATTGGTCACAACACAATCAAATCATTTGTGACCATCATCAAATCATTTGTGACTACCATTTCGCCATTGACTCCACCGCCACCAACAACACGACGTCGCCAATGCTGCCACCACCATCGCCATAACTATTTCTCATCACCACCTCACCACTACCAATAATGCCAGATCCACTACCACACCAGCGCAAAGTCCGCTTGCCTCCGCCAATGCCACCACCACATGAACTGCCACCAATACCACGCCGTCACCGCCATCGCCACCGCCAACGCTCAACTTTGAAACCACCATTTTCAACTTCAAAACCACCACCCCACTACCAACAAACCGCCATTTTCAGCTACAAAACAACCACTAGTGTCAAGGCCACCACCAACACCCACGCCGCCACACCATCACCCGCACCGCCAACACTTTCGTACCATCAATGTCACGGCCAGCAATAGCAATACCACTACTTCCTGTACCAAAAACCACAACCACCATTGATCGGCACAAACAGTAAAAAAATCCCCAAATCACACCACATCCACCAAAAAATCCCTAAACCCGCTGTCCTTTGGCCGCCACTATACGCAGCGGTGTCATCGCGTTGCTCTCGGCGGTCGCACGATACCACTGCAAAAGGAGCAAATCAGCGATGCAGAACCGCTGCGCCGCATGGGTAGAAAGAGGGGCGATGTCGACTGTTGTAGAGAGAGAGGATGATGTCGACTGCGCTGCGATGGTAAAAGGAGAAGGATGCCGACTGTTGTGACTACGCCGCGACGGTAGAAGGAGAAGGATGCCGACGCCGTGATCGCACCGAGTCGCCGACTGCCGTGAGAGAGAGTGAGATGGGTTTAGAGTGTAGAGAGAGAAATGAGAAGGGGAAATTAAGTAGGGTTTGAGTTAATTTTTTGTGGTATGAATAATATTAAATATTTGAAATAATATCTGATTTTTGTATAAATAAATTTTATATCTGAAATTTGAAATTGAAAATTTAAATATCTGGTTTTGTGTAATTTCCTCAAAAAAAAAAGCCCACCTATGACCCAACCCAAGCCGTCCAATTCCTTGCTTGCAATGAACTAAGGGTCCGTTTGATTGCAAGGGTAGAAAATGGGTGGAAAGAAAATGAATTCCAGGGAAAATAATTGCCTAGAAATTGTTTTCCGGTGAATTGTTAATTAAGTGTGTTTGATTGGTATAATTTTTCACTTGGAAAATTTTTAAATTTTGTGTTCGTTTAGTCTTCGTTTGCATCGAGATTGTTCATTAAAGTGATATTTTTTTCAACACTTGGTTATAAAATTTGTTTCCATTGCCAAAAAGTAAAAAAAAAAAACGAAAAAAAAAGTTTTCTAAAAAATCATTTTTTTCATCAAAGTTTAGTGTTCGTTTGACTTTTGTTTGCATCAAAATTGTTCATGAAAGTGAAATTTTTTTTTTTACACTTGGTTATGAAATTTATTTCCATTGATAAAAAAAAATTAAAAAAAAATGACGCAGAGGCTGGAAAACCAATTTTCTCACCTTTTAGGTGAGAATTGGTTTTCACTAATTTCAAGGAAAATCAGGCGCGTAGCCTGCAGCCAATGTCAATCAAACATGCATTTTTTCAAAAAGATGGAAAATGATTTCCAATTCCATGGAAAAAGAACACTATCAAACACACCCTAAGGGATAATTACATAAAACCAGGCGTTATGTTTTACATTTTTTAAAATCAGGTTTTTACTTTATTTAATCAAAAATTAGGTTTTAATTTTACAATTAATATTAATAATAATATTTTAAATTAAATTAATCTATATACCTACCCAACCATCTATTTTTCTACCCCCTAAACCCTAAATCAAATCTCACTATTTCTCTCCACTCTCTCTCCATTTTCTCCATCCGTCCGTCCGCCGCCTCTCTTTCCCTCTCCCTCCTCCGGCTCTCACTCCCCTCCCTCGCAGCAGCCCACTCACTCCTTCTGCTCTCCCCTCCCTTGCAGCAGCATCTTTCCTCCGGCGCTCCCCTCCGTTCAGTAGCCCCTCCTTCGCAGCAACGTCCCTTCGTTCGGCAGCCCCTCATTCGCAGCAGCGTTGTAGAGGCGCTGCTGCCGTTCCGCAGTAGCGCCTCTGCGACGACGCTGTAGCAGCGTCGCGTGCTGCACAAACCACCTCCCCTCCCCGCTCCAGCTGCAGATCCAAGTCGCCGGTGGATTCGATTACATGCTTAGCGCAAACCACCTCCCAGAACTTCGCTCCGGTCTAATAGCCGCATTAGCTGCCCTGAATGTGTAGGAGTTCACGCATTTTGGGTGTTGATTTTAGTGTAGGTTGTGTGCTGTGTGTTGATTTTAGTGTGTAAGTGTTGTCTACTGTTGGGTCTGGCGATTTGTGTGGTTTCGGGTTTTTCTTCATTCTCCGATCTGTGGTGATGGTCGTGTAGTGGGGATGGTGATCCGTGTGGTAGTTGTTGGTTTATGTTATTGTTGTGGCAGGGTCAACGGCGATGGTGGTTTTTTTTTTTTTGTCTGTGACCAAACTATTGAATTGTGGTAGTTTTATTTTTGGTGTCTGTGACCAAGTTATTGAACTGCAGTGGTTTTTTTGGGTCTGTGACTTAGCTATTGAACCGTGGCCATTTTTTGGGACTGGTGTTTGGATGTCTGTAACCTACTTTGCAGCTCTCTGTGACCCACTGTTAAACCGTAACCTTAATATTCGATAATATGTGACCTATAGTTTTGTTTTTCAGTGACCAATAAAGTCAATAAATATGATCTGTGACTAACAAATTTGGAAATATGTGACCTCTGTTATCTATAATTTTTTTAACTTGTGACTAAATTAAAAAATTGTGACCTATACTAATTTTAACTTGTGACTAAATTAAAAATCTGTGACCCATACTAAATCTGTCACCGACAAATTTTAAAAATATGTGACCTATACTGGTCGGAATCTGACCAATCGTCGGAATTAAGTGGCGGCGGAACGATCACCAGAGTAGTCGTCGTCGCCGGAACAGTCACGGTGGCCGGAGCAGTGGGGGTGGGGCTGGAGGTGGCGGATGTGGGGTGGGTGGGTGGGTTAATTTTATTATATTATAGTTAAATATTTAATTTAATATAATTGTAAAATATAATTAATTAATTTTTGAAAAACCTGATTTTTGCAAATTTAAACCTTGGGACCTGATTTGTGATTTTGGGAAAGAAAAAGCATGATCCATGCATTTTTCCCATGAACTAAGGCTCTGTTTGATAGACCTAATTTTTCATTTGTAGTGTTTGATTGACGAAATTTTTTCGGGAAAATATTTTCCAACTTTCTAAATTTTCTACATTTTTGAGAAAAATAAATTCTTGATATTTTGATGGGAAAATATTTTCCAGATTTTTTTTCTTTGACAATTGGAAGAAATTCTAGACATAATGGTAAAAAAAAGATTCACTTTTATTGACAATTTTCATGCAAAACAAAACCAAACGAATGATATTCGGTATGATTATTTTTTTTCAATTTTTTTTATTTTTTATTTTTGATAATTGGAACAAATTCTAGACCTAATAGTAAAAAACATTATCACTTTAATAGACAATTTTCATAAAAAACGAAGTCAAACGGACAACAAACTTTAAATATTTTCCATGGAAAATTATATCGATCAAACACAATTAATTACAATTACCAGTAAAATAATTTTTAGGAAAATCTTTTCACTGTAAAATATTTTCTTTCCACCCTGCAATCAAACAGACTCTAATACTCTCGTGCGAAAGTTTTCCCACAAACCTCTCGTTCCATCAAAAATGGATTTTGGAGTGATTTCACATCAAGATCCCTCTCCCAATCCAGATTCATCTGAGCCCAACAATAGCAATCATCACGGATCTTTGAATTTGAAGCATGAAAGATCGGAAATTGCCAAGGACACCTGCAAGGAATCAGAAATAGCAAGAAATGAAAGTTTTAATTCTTTTGGAAGATTCGATCTATGGCCATCAGGAACTGATTATGGCCAGAAAATGCATTCATTTTCTTCTGCTGATCTGCATCCTAATGGAGGGAATATCACAAAATATTACAGCAGAACAGAAGGTATGTCGATAAACGTTATTGCTTAGGAATGAAATTTTTTATGCTAACTTTGGCTCGTCTAAAAGTGTAGCTGTTATCACCAAAGTTTTTATAATATGTAGTCCTTTGCGTGCAAGTGAGATTTATTTTCAACCCATAAAAATATGAGCTATTGAACTCTATTGTCATACCATTTTATTCAAAAATTACTGGTAATTGGAAGTTGGGACTTTGTAAAATTGAGTTTTCTTGAGAAAGAAAATATTATTGTATTAATATTTTTAACTTCATTCAAAATAATATAAAGATGCAAAGAGACAATAAATTCATTAAGGCATTTAGTCCGTTTGTCATCCATTTTCTCAAACATTGTTTGCTACAATAAACATTTTCCATCAAATATTCAATCAATAAAATATTCTACACACAAACTAATAAAATTACTTTACTTTTCAACCACACATTCTCCAAAAAATACTATTCAAAATTCTATTTCTTCTCCCAAATGGAAGACAAACATGCCCTTAGTGTCAACCTTTGTAACATTGAATCAAAAACACAAATAAAAATCATTCACTAAACTTAAAAAGAATATAGCAAGCAAAGCATGCTCTATATCTATTATTATGCACCTAAAAAAAATATAATTATTCATCCTCATGAATTGAATATGCAACTGATCCTCACCAAAGTTGTGCTCCTCTTCAAAGTTATTTTCTTCGTCCTTGATAGCATCATCTTCGACATTAGAATTATTTGTTATTGACAATGGTGTAAATGGTAATACAACAAAGCCAAACATAACCGTGTACAATGCCTAAGAGCGCCACTAGCTTTAACGTATGCACTCCAAGGATAATTGAACATTTTGTAAGGTCCATGAGGAGGCAGCTAGAAAGGAAAAAGAAAACATTAACATTACCAATTCCCTTTTGAGAATTTTTTAGCCAGAAATTAAATACTTGGAAACAAGTAAGCATAACATACCAGAGAATCCTCTTGGCTTGTATATTCCAATACGGCTCTATATCCACTGTATAAAGTATCATCTGAAGCTTGATAGAGAAGAATTTTTTACGATATCCTAGTATATTCAATAGATTACAAATACATATTGACACAAAGATGGAATCTCAATCTGTCCAAGTCAATGAAGATTCAACTATAGCAATCAAAGACATGAAACAATAGCTAGAATCCTATGCTGAAACCATTTACATTTTAAAACTGTAATCCTCACACCAGCAAAAAATATAATAATAACCAAAATGTGTGCAAAACATTATTAAATTAATACAAATAAAATACTCACAACTCCAGTAGGAGAGTGGGTGGTAATGGTGAACTTCTGGTTGCTTTGGTAATCCCTGTACAACAAGCATGTTCCAAACAATCTCTTGGGCACCACAAAAGCATCCATGTCGTCTTTTACCTATTCTTTTGATGTTTGCCCCCACAAATGTGCCGACAAAATTTTTTCGTGTCACAAATAAGAACATTTCCCTACAAATATATCTTGTAGGAAAAACATAAAATACTTGTAGTGTTAGGAAAGAAATACAATAAGGGAAATTAGAAATACTGTTGAAATTGTATAAATAAAATAATGGAATGAAGTGTTACAATAAACAGAGTAACAATAAAATTAGAGGAAATGGTTGTTGAGATGGTAGCGGTATTGAAAGGAACCAATGTCTATGTTGCACACAATTTTCTTAAAATAGATTTGTCCTCCATAGTGGTGCAATGAAAGTAGCCGATTAACATATTGTCACTACTCTAGACGAACTAAGAATGCTCATAATTCTATCACAAAGCTAGAACAAAGAACTAAATTATCTAAGTTACTAATAACTAAACTCTTAAAACAAAGAAAAGAGAGAAATTTAGAGTGAAGAAAGAACTTCCAAATTTTTTGGTATGAAGAATGAGGAAAACACCTTCTTATATAGTACTAGGATAATCGAGGTTTCAAATTCTTAGTTAATTTTGTATTTAACACAAATAATGTTATAATAGCTATGAAAGAATAACCACAAATTGATTATGGAATTGAACCAATTCAAATACAAATTCACTATAGAATTGGTTGGACTTGAAATCTATGAATTGTTGTTACAATTTCATTCAACTTAAATGTATTGCTTTAATATATTATTTTCCAACAATCCCCACATGAATGAAATTAACACCAATGATAGACAAACATGGTTAGAATTCAACGGTCGAAAGGTAGATGTTACCCTTTGACCATTCCCTTATGTAAGTAGACATGACGTCCTTGAACTATTCTGCCATTTATGTAAACATTGTCACACTCCACAAGTGCTTCTTCCTAACACAACTTAGTTTTTATAGTTATATTCATTTTGGCCATGTGCATTTTTTTGGTTCTACGAGAGTTTCTAAGAACTTAGCCTCACACAATTCCCTTAGAAGCAGTTCAATTTCTCTCATACATAGGTGATTTCTTATTACAAGTAACCCGTATTACTTCGCTCGATCTTCGACGCATAAAAATCATTGAAAACCTATTGTTTATCATTTATCTTTACGTGTATCATTGTTACATCATAGGAATGTACATGAAATTATATTTCCCACAGTGATTCAATTAAATCTTTACAATTAAGTTTTTCCTTTAAAACTAGATCTTGGGGTCTCCAATCAACTAGGTTGGGTTATCTTTGTATTAACTCATTCAATCAAGAGTTTAAATCTCATTCATTTAGATAATTTTCCAATCAACTCTCTATCTAACCCATTGGTTAGTGGATCCGTAGTGTTATCATTTGACCTTACATAGTCAATTGAGATACTCCAATTGAGAGTAGTTGCCTTATGGTATTATATCTACGATGTATATGTCTATGCTTATCATTATATATGTTATTATGTGCCTTTTCAAATGCTGATTGACTATCACAATGTATGCAAATTGTTGGCACGTGTTTAGACCATCTCGAAATATCATCTAAGAAGTTACGTAACCACTCAACATCTTCACCACATTTATCTAGAGTTATAAACTTTGATTTCATGATAGATCTGGCTATAATTGTGTGTTTAGAGAATTTCCATGATATAGCTGTAGTCCCCAACGTGAATACAAATCCACTAGTTGAATTTGAGTCTTTTATATCAGATATACAATTAACATCAACATACCCTTCAATGACTGCTAGATATCTAGTCTAGTGTAGTCCATGAATACGAGGTTCAAATATTGAGAGACGCAATAGAAAGCAGTAAGGGGGTTAAGTGGGCATATGCCCGGTTAAAGCGGACAGTACGTAAGCTAACGGCTTGAATATAGAGCCTCGGGTCATTACAAAAAAATGCGCATTTTCTGTAACAACTCGAGTCTCTATATCGAAGCCGTTAGATTACGTATTATCCGCTTTGGGTAGACGTATACCCACTTAACTCCTCACAACTTCTATCGAGAATTGCCTAATTGATTTTAGGATTCAACTTAAATCTCTCATTAGGCAGAGATCTTAGGTTCGAATCTTGGGAACTCGATAGAAAGCCATGAGGGGGTATAAGCCCATTCAAAGCGGACAATATGTAAGAGAACGACCAAGCACGAGGCCAACGTCGTTACAAAAACAACGTACATTTTTTGTAACGATCCAACCTCTATGCTCGAACTATTATATCATTCGCACTGTCCGCTTTGGGTGGGCCTATACTGCCCAATTAGTACTAGGATTTAACTTAAGTATCTCATTAGATAGAGGTTTTGGGTTTGAATCCTAATGGACGTGATAGAAAGCCGTGTGGGGGGATAAGTGGGCACATACCCACCCAAAGCGGATAATATGTATGATATAATAGCTTGGGTATAGGGGTCGGATCGTTACATTTTCCGCCAACAATTAAAGGAAAAATCATGCTAAGAGGTTACCTCTTTGAGTTATTAGGCAGAATTTAAAAGAAAACGCTTCGAGTTAATTAAGCGATTGAACTCTCGTGAAGATAGAGGACGATGGTAGATGTCCCTAATGCATGGGCCCAATTAGTGGGGATTTATTTTTTTTAGGAAGGAGACCTCAATTAGGGAGGATATGCTTATCTACTTCTTTCAATCCATCTTCCAACCTTAGGTTCCGAGTAAATAGAACTCCAAGGGTTGGTACTCTTTGTGTCCATGGGGGCCTCACTCCCCATTCGTCATGTGTCTTCCCTCTTCCATCAAATGATGGAAAGAAACTTGGTTCTGGGAAGGGGTGGCAAAAAGGCCGAATAGCTCGTCGGTTCGGTTTGTCAAAGTTCGGCCCATGGGCAGCTCGGGCTCGTTTCAAGACAGCACGAGCCGAGTCGTGCTTTCGCCATGCTAGCTAAGCAAGGTTTGGCTCGTTGAGCTCAAGAACGGCTCGTGGGTCATGCCCACCAGCCTAAAGTTCACGAGCTTGTAGGCTTGTAAAAAAATGTGAAGAAAAAGTAAAAAACATAAAAAAACACGTGCTCGTGGGCTGAGCCGAGCTCGGCTCTTGAGCATGAGCCGAGCTCATGGGTAGATGGCTGAGCCGATGCCACCACTAGTATGCTCGGTCTATTGCCACCACTAGTTTTGGGAAATGGGGCAATGGGAACCAGTTATTATGAAGCTAGTGAGTGTCTATTTCTTCAATGTTCGTTTCTTAACTTTGAATTAGTTCTAACATTTTTTCCCATTATTGTAAGGTCAGTGGGTCGATTCGAACTAACCCAATCAGATTAGGTATTATAGAGGATGTTACGCTTTACCACCGAGGCTCCTAGCGGAGGCCACGCTGTGGTCCACGTAGAGATATCGGATGGGATCTGACAAAGCAACAGACCTAATGAGTCAAGATCAAGAAGTCAAAGAAGAAGTTGATCTCCATTGTTCTGAAACTCTTATGAGGCCGAAGCACTGTCTCTATCAGAAGCTCTCTTTGGCTGAAGAACTCTCCCCATCCAAAACTCTCTTTTAGACTGAAGCACTTGTTATCTTTTAAAGGATCCACAAACAATCTCTATGAATGATTGATATAACGTTTATTTTAATGAATGTCGGGATTGTCGACCTAAGGAGTAGGGCGGTTGACATGTTGTCAACGTATTAAATGCATAGCAGACGGAGTGATGTGAGGTTACGGCCTGAGAGATGGGGCCACATGGTTCTAATTCAACAGCTACAATATCGGCTAGAACTCCATAAATAAGCAACTTTTGTAATTTGTATAGGGAGAATGCAACTCTTTACACTCAAAAAACATTTTCAGCTTTCTCTCTTACTCATTCCATATTTATCTGCTTAAGTTAAGTTTGTTTTTACTTTGGTGAACTTGTTTATGATTGTTTGTTTGTTTGTTTGCAATCATCTTTGATCATATTGTCGGTGCTTGAAATTTTTTGTCTCGTGTCGTAAAGTATCTCTCTCTTCCATAAATGTCACCCTTTTCCGTCCAGATCTTCGGCCAAAACGTGTTGGAATTTGCTTGCGTGGACGCGAGTGAGCATGATATCTATAGCTTTAATGCAATCCAATATGAAAAAAATTATATTTTTAGTTCAATATCTCATAGGAATTCAATTTTCTTGTTGTTTTCAAAGTGGCCAGCTATTAAAAATCAAAATCCTTAAGGATTACTAAAGATAATTAGGTTATTATTACATAAATTTTCTTAAGAATTAATTTTCGATCGAAATTTTACCGTTCATACTATGTTTAATAGTTTATCATTTTTCCACTTTAGTAGATTTTTGTTTGTTGCCTTGTTAGATTATAAGATTGACAAGTGATTTCGTAATCTATTTTCGTCTATTTTCAATCAAAAGTAGTTTTATACTTTTTTTATGACTTTTTTTTTTAAATATAAAGAACAAGACCCGACTGACTGAATCGGAATTAATTGGTTAGGTTTTGATTCAATGCTCTAGTTGAATATGGAACCAATTGTTTCATTTTTAAGATTCTCATTGATAGTCGATTCGATTCGATTCCCTTCAGAATCGGACCAAACAAGACCGCGTCCATTACTAATTGGTTATACTTCAAGAAGGAAATTTCCTCTTTTCTCCTTTAATGGGCTAAAACTTGGGTATTACGTTTGGGTTAATACTCTTATATGTGGGCCGAGCCCAATGGACTTGTTTCTTGGCTAGGCACGTCGCATTTAATATATGAATATTCTAATGTGCTTGACTTTGAGGAAATTTGGGGCATTATGCTATACATCCCAAATATGAAATAAATCTTGTTGGAGAGTAACAATATCGTTAAAACTTAAGCCCAGGAATTGTATAGCTCAAAAATAATGATCGTTGAATGTCATGAAAGTTTTAATCCTTTCTCCCATTACATCAATTGATTTTCAAATGAAATGATTATAATTCGATCATAAACATCATATCAAAGTTTGAGGCATAATCAGGTAAACTCATAAGTTTGATTCACTAATAAAGAAATTTGGCCAACTAGGCTCTTGATTTTTTAGTATTTTTAAGTGTTTATAAGACGTGAATTTCATTCAGCGTGTGAAGATAAATGAATAGTAAATTATGAGTTATACAGTATATGTGGATAAAAAATATTTTGAACTTACTTAAATTAAAATTTAAGCTTTACCAAACACGCTCTTATACTAATGGTAAATGATTGAATCCAAGATAAAATAGATTGAATCACTTGGCTTGCTTTTGCTTATATATCTAGATCTGAAACAGTACCACAATGGAAGGAGATCCTTTACCACAATCAAAATGCCCTTCATATAACAATTGAATGTCCCAAAATGATGATTTCTTGTTTTTCGATTTTGCACACCATCTACACATACGAATTTTGTTTGTATTTTTTCTTGAGAGAATTTTAACATCATTCATGTCACTATAGAATCCAGGGAGTTATTGGTTGATTATGGGGCGGTGAAAAGTTATTTCACAAATCAGAAAATAACTTCTCCCTCCAACCCATTCATTCTATATTCTATAGGGTCGGGTCAACTCACATGAACGACCTACCTATTTTTAACAATTTTGGTCATGTATATATTTCAATTTCAAACAAAATTGGATGTTTGGTTATGCTCAATGAGAAACCCTAATATTAAAACTCCCCAAAACTTGTACAAAACACAGAAAACCACCAATCTTAAGACTATTCACACAAAACTCTTAGTTTTAGGGATTACAAGATCAATAATCAAAGAACCCTTACTCAAGAGAGAAGAAACGATGAAGAGACGAGAGATGAGAGATTGAAAAGCAGTTTCTTGTAACTCCTCGAGGATGGTTGAGTGTACGTGTATATTAAAAGCATCTAGAGAGTCACAATCCAACGACCTACATGTCCCCATTTGAATTAAGGCATGAGATGAGTATATAAAGTGTATTATTCAACTGGCCATGGTTGTAACAAATTCGACACTCAAAAAAAAAAAAAAAAAAAAAAATTTACTCGTGTAAGCTTAAAGCATTTTATTTTAATTAAAGTTGAAAATAAGTAAATTAAAAACGAATTCTTATAACTTTTTATTTATAAGGTAAGAAAAAGATCGCTTAAGACAGAGATGATTAGAAATAGAAAAATAAGTTTAATTTGCTTTTAAGATTAACCACACCTATTCCAAATATCTTATTTCATTAAGTTGTCCTTTAACCCGAAAAAAGTCTTTTTTTTATCCTTCCTATGACCCCATTCGATTTTGGAATTAGGCCAAGGTAGGTGATGATTATTGTGCCTAGCATGATGCCTAAAACTTATAGCTTTTCTTTTCATTTGACAAAATACCAAGATAGGATTTTAAAAAAGTGACAGAATTTACAGGATATGATCAAAACATAATTAAGCCCCTCTTTGGTGAAAGTAAACATTAAGATTTTAATACAAGTCAAAGTCGACAATTAATTTTAACCAGATATTTCATGAAATCCACAACTTTTTAATCACGCATTTCATGAACTTCTATCAAATTTTACTAAAATTTTGATTTTACCCCCTACTTGGTACATATTAAAATTTTCATTTTCATTCTTCTACTTATTTTCAACTACACATTCTTCAATAAAATAATATTTTTCATCACATTAATAAATTTTCCTTCTTTTTCAACCACACATTCTCCATCAATTTACTATTCGAGAATACATTATTCCAAAATAATATGGCTCAAACACACTAGACGAAATTTGCAATCTACACCACTAAAGTGTATACAGTATTTTGTGTGTGTGTGTGAGAGAGAGAGAGAGAGACTATGATTCCTACCATTGTAAAATAGCAATCTACACCACTATAGTGTACGTAACATTTAATAGCAATCTACTCCACTAGTGTATGTAACATTTTACAATATTGTGTGTGTGTGTGTGTGTGTGTGTGTGTGTGTGTGTGTGTGTGTGTGTGTGTGTGTGTGTGAGAGAGAGAGAGAGAGAGAGAGAGAGAGAGAGAGAGAGATGAAATGCATCAACTATTATTCCTACCATTTGAAAATCAATTAAGATACTGTCCAGATTTAAAACAGAAGGGAGAAAGACAGGGTATTATGACATGTATTAATTGGATTATTTTTTTTCAAATTGCTCAATCAGTCGTCGACATGTGGCAACCCGATTTTTTAATTGGTTCCTGTAGCATGATTGTTGTAAAATAGGAACATGTAACTTTTTCAATTCACGAGAATTCATTCTAAAGCTTGATATGCTCTTAATTGTGCATTTTCTAGAATTAAAGGGTTTTTCTTTTTTTCTTACTAGTCATTCATGGCTCGAAACAAGTTCAAAGATTTTGAGATTTTACCATTTAAATAATATATATTTCCATCATTCTTTATTATAAAAAGCATAAAATTAGAAGGAAAAAAAAAACATACACACATCAACATTTTTGCTTGGACCTTATATTAAGTTCCTGAAAGTGAGGATTGTAACTAATTGAAAACAACTGGTCACACGTGAAGCTGTATGTCTAGTAACACAGAATTTGCACCTAAATATGTGAACAAATAATAAAAAAACACGAGGAGTCCACGAGGGAAGTAGGGTTCTATTGCTTATTTTGCAAATCTTTCCTTATCAAGAATTAATATGACATTTCAATTACATAATTTGTCGACTAGTATTTTGGGTCCCTTTTTGCATTTATATTGATCCATACATTTGTATTGAGATTACGGGACAACCCTTGTGAAGAATCACCTTTATTTTTTTTAAAATGGTCGAGTCAATGTATATTCAAATACATTTTAAATGAATAAATTTGTTTCGTTTTAGAATGTTTAAGCTTATTAATCGCCACTATTTTAATTTACGTGTTAGATTTTCGATGGATCTAAACTATATATATATATATGAATGTGCAGTTCGAGAGAGTTCACTCACCAATAAAAATGGTCTCTTAAATGCCATTTTCCCTTCAATTTATAGAAATAGAAATTGGTAGCATGCCTTTGTCCCCAAATAGAATGGGAATACTGTATTGGTGGTTGCGACAACGAACACATCGAGACATCATGTTTTTGTTGATTAATAATTGTATTATAAAATTAATCAAGTATCTTACAATTATTTTTTGAAAAAATAAAAGGCCATTTGTACAAAAAATTATAGGTTATCGACATTCATGCTAAGAAATAAATATTGGGATTATTTGCACGCTGAAGACAAAGATTAGTAACATCCGTGCCAAATTCTCCATTCAGAAACGTTTAAGTCTTCTAAGAGAACGCGCGCATATAAGCTGTATGTTCTCAAACTCAAGTTTGTTTATTCGATACTAGTACTTATTTAGGTGTCCGGTGATTTTTTCCCTAAAATATATTACGAGAATTCAGATAAAAACGATCTAAAATTTAGACACAAGTATGTGGATATGTTAAAACTCAAATTAATTTAAAAATAAACGTACTGATTACAAATTAAAATTGGAAATTATGATACGTCATTTGAATTTCATTTCAAATCTAGAAAATGTGAAATACAAATTAGAAATAATTCTAAATAAATCCTAAAATAAACAAAAACAATATAAATGATTTTCTTTGATTCTAGAGGATCGGAGGATGATCTCATACTCTTATCCTTGTCGTTCGTGTCCGATACGAGCACTTCCTTTAAAATAAAAACCTCGAGCAATATAGTGATAGGCTTAAGTATAATGAACGAAAAAGCCTTGTTATAATTTTTTACCTAGAATTGGTTAGGAAAAGGCCAGCCAGGTTTGATCCAAAATCAAGAAATAGAGAGTGTCTCCGTCTTTTAACTCAAAATATAACAAAAGAAACAATAAATTGAGGTTTAATCACATGTCTAGAATAGCTTGTCACCAAAAAAAAAAATAATAATAATAATAAAATTAGTGTGGCAACCTTGGATTTATGGACCAAATTGCTTTAAATGTAACCCCGCATGATACAATATTCACGTGGTCGATGTTTACATGTTTCGATCATTGATTGGCCAAAAGTTCAAATCCATGCACATAATCTTCTTTTTTATATGACACACAAAAACCAATTTATAAATGAATTTAACAAACTAATCTTTACAAAGAAAAATGAAATTAAAAAAAAAATTAAAATGAAATGAGGTCACCCCTTTACGATATTCGGATGCTATTATAACAATAACGCTTCGAAATTATACTTCTAGTTATAATTTTGATTACTTTACTTATTTTCTATGATATTAACTCTGGTTTAACAATAGCTACTCAATATATAAGAGCTAGAGTAACTTTCTAGGACAGACATGGCACATTGGCACATGGCAGCGGCGGCTGCGATGGTGACGGAGGGGAGGGGTGGAATCCGGTGCTTGGCAATGATATGGAGGGGATGATAGATTATTTTTCTTGAATTCTTCTCTCTTTTTTAATTCTCTTTTTTAATTATTAGAATTGAAGTTGAGTATTTATTCATTTAGGCCTTGTTTGAGCCAAATTCTTGTAGAATGAGTAAGAAAAATATAGTCATTATTAGGGTCAACACAAGAGATAGAAAATTTGAATTTAAATGTTGATGTGATGGATAACGGTCATATTTTTTTATTTTAATGAGATAATAATGTAGATCAAACGGAGGCTTAGCCTTCAAAGAGCTTGAAATATGAGACCATGTACATACTTGTCTAGTTTTGATCTACCAAGTAAAATAGGCTCCACACGCCCTGAAATGCCATCTTTAGTATGTATCTCATGAAAATAGTCGACTCTTCATTTTCTTGAAGGAGCTACAACTGTTAGTGATAAATTACGCATCGATTAAATATCGAAATATAAACTAACATATAAAAGTTTGGATCGCTCTTCTTAATAAAGTTGACATTTTAAAATGGAATAAAAATCTTAATATGATATGAGAACTTATTAAATTCAAATGAATAATTCGATCCGATTAAAACTCAAAACAATGAGTATGCGAATTTTAAGATTGGTTTACTCAAACGAATCAGTATTTTGCGAGTATATGATAAGGGATAAATCTCATATCTATTAATATCGAAATATAGATCAACATATAAAAGTTTGTGGTGCTCCTCTTAATCAGGTTAAAAGCAATGACCAACTCATTTTGACACCTCTCAATTGGACCATATTGATTGTGTAAGAGAAGACGAAATATCCATGAAAAATGTGTTGTTCAATTAATGCAAATTGGAAAAACCTCAAGCGTGTCGAGTTATGCATTCGGGTATATATATTATCGAACATGCCCTAAATAATATAAAACATGTTTCCTTTTTGCCAGGGTATTGTCTCATTTAGTAGTTCCAAGTCTACTTTTAATCTATTCCAATCATACTAAGGGTCGAAGTCCTCATCAAGTTGGCATTAGTGTTGATCTTGATGTACCTTTTCCTAGAAATATGATTGTTCAATTGGGCATCTCGATAAATAAAAGGTTTAATTCATGCTATAAAATTTAGTTGTTAAGTTATGATGTGTTATCTACTTTCTTTAGATAACACGAGGGCACTAATGAGTATTGAATTGTATGAGCAAAGGGATCATTTGCCTAATTCTTAAAAAAAGCATAAATTATTAATAATTTCTTTTGCTGGAGTTCGAAAAAAATATATATAATTCTTAAAAGCTATATCATTGTGACTTCTGTTTTTTACACCAAAATATATAATATATGATCATAAAAAAAGCATATTAAAAGAAATACAAAATGACGAGGAGTCAAAGTAGTCAAAAGATCCATTTTGGCAGTTCTTATATTATATTTCAACTCAAATACTATGTTATTGGTTTTATCTATTGTAATTGGACTTCACCTTATATTAGACTCTTCATTGTATTATTTTTTTTTTTAGTGTGTTAGGGATTATTTGTTTATAAATATGCAGTGTACAACTCATATTGAGATTGACCAGTTGTCTAACTTATTAATTTGATATAGAAAGATCCTTTGTATTCTTTTATTATTGATTATTGGTGATTTCTCCTCATTTATCCGTGATTTTTTGCCCGCCTTGTTATTTTCATATTACCCATGATCTCATCTTTAATATTCATAATAATTGGCTCTATTTCTAGCAAGTGTTATCAAAGCGATACATAATTCTTAACAAGTGGTATCAGAGCCAACTATCAATAGTTCCTAGGAGAGCTAGTTTGGTTTCATATTAGAATGAGGTTTGATCAACTTAGAACGAGGCTTCATTGTTTCGGGAAGGAAATTTTAAAGTTTGATATTCCGCTTTTGGATCGTAACAACAGATTTTTATTATAGCAAATTTTTGTTTAGACGCTGGAGAAAAAGAAATGTAAAGATCGAGTTGTGATAAATGGGTAGAGAAGGTCGTAGTTATGTCTTAGAAGATTCGACGATCACATTTGATGTAGATATCACTAAATTGAAGAAAAGAGATATTAGGCCTCAGGAAATGTTCGATGAGGCTTATTTGGTTACCTATGGTTTGATAAGGGTTGACTCATATGGAGTTAGTTGTGATTAAGTTGATTGTTGTAATAATTCGAGCAAATTTGATATTGAAGAACCTGCTACTAGTTCAGGTGGTGTTAGTTATGATCTTGATGATTTTGTTGCTTGTTGTGATAATACGAATAAAATTGGTACCCAACGTAATCCTACAGATAAGCGGTACTTGGATTCAGTTGGCAGTTGTTGAATTTGTTCTAGTTGAACTTTGTGGAAGAGGTGGAATATTTTGGTGGAATGTTCTGTTTGGAGAACTTTTTTTGGAGTTTGTTCAAGAGTTAGGGTTTATTCCTTCCAATGGAATTTGTGTCAACGTGGAGTTTGTTAAAATTTCAATGTGATCTGAATTCTATTTTGGAGATATATTTGGAGTTGGTTGTTTGAATTGGAGAAGTCTTGAATACAAGACGACATGAGTCAAGTAGTCAAAAGATGCATTTGGAAAGTTTTTATTTCCTACTTCAACTCAAATACGCTATTATTCATATGATTGAACAAAACTCTCGAATCGAATAGAACCGAACCGAATCTAACTGAATCGAACCAAGTAGTTCTTCTTAAATAATACCCAAACGGGTATTTAAATTGAGAACTGACAGGTTTGATTCGATTCTCGGTTCTAGATCAAAAATCGAATATCCCTAAGATTTTTAATTTTTTTATCTTGAATAAGTCAAGTTATTTTATTTTTTCTAAATAAATTTGCTAACTAATTAATTTAACTTAAACCAAAATATGATTTTTCCTATTTTCAATTTCTTGTTAAGCCTAACTTAATCAAATTGACATACGTTTTATCCAAATATCTTATTCTACCTTAATGTCGTTTCTACTGTTATGGAGAAATTGAATTGGAAGTTCGATTGCGTCTCTTCATTATTGTGAGCTCGCTATCTTCCTTTTTCGTGATTTTAAGAGTCAAATTTATGAAAAATTCAATAAAGAGAGGCGCAAAAGATAGCATGAGATTGGACTATATTACATCATAAAAGTTGAGATTGAACATGTCATAGTTGAATTAATATAATGTTATTGTAAATATTTAAAAAAATTATTGTACAGAACCCGAATACCGAATGAAATCGAAACGAACCGAACTCGAATGATTCCATAATTAAATTTGGATCTGACTGTTCCACTTAATAAATATCCGAAAATTCGAGATTACCTAGTTATTGGTTTTTCCCGAATTGAACCAGACCTTGTCCAGCCCTAGTTATTGGTTTTACCTATTATAATAAGAATTCGCCTTATATTAGACTCTTCACTATACAAGAATTATTTGATTATAAATATGTGATGTACAACATATTTTGAAATTTACCCATTGTCCAACTTATTAGTTTGGTACATAGAGGTCCTTTATAATCCTTCACTAGTAATTATTAATGAATTTTCCTCATCTGCTCACAGTTTTTCCCGTTTTGCGTTTTCACGTAAATTCTATATTTTTGTGATTGTTATTTTCATATTACCTATTATCTTGTTTTTAATATTCATAATAATTGGCTCAATTTCTAACAAGTGATATTCGAGCGATGCATAATTCTTAACACACACACAGACAGAGAGAATTGACCTCCTAAGTACCAGGTAACGTGACAAACTACAATATATAGTGTAATTAGTTTTGTAACCAACTATTATCTCCCACCACCTATTATAGTGTGTCATGTCATCCTAGTGTGTGTATGTTGTTTTTATTATTATTATTATTATTATTATTATTATTTTTCTATTCATAGAGAAGCTAATCTATTCTCTAGGTTTCAAAAACATATTTTCATCAAAATTTGCAAAAACAAAAATAAACTTTCCATTATTTCATTGGTTCAACTCAATCTCTAAGTGGTTGTTTTACCAAATGTAAAATTACTAGTATGTTTTATGTATAACATATATTTTTTAAGCTAAGAATATTTTTGGTTAAGGTTAAAAGTAAGTTTAAATTGTTAGTTTCAAATGGACATGCATAAAATGGAGACTTCACTCTCAAAAAGTAACTTATAATCCATTTTTGTACATAGATGGAAGAGTACGCTACAACATTCAAGAAAAAGAACAAAATGCACATATTTTTAGTGTTGGCACTTGGCTTGTAGCACATATACATACACGCGAGAGAGAGAGAGAGAGAGAGAGAGAGAGAGAGAGAGAGAGAGAGAGAGAGAGAGAGAGAGAGAGAGAGGCATCCAATGATAGTATTAATTGGAAGTATTTTTGGAGGATAGAAGCCAGTGGGCAAAGTTTTGTAGTGTAGTGGCGTCTGCCCTATAATGCTTTTGAGTGAATTCCAACAGATCTGACCATTTGAAATCTGGGTACTTCCTAGACTCTTCATTGCGCAATAGATCTTGAGGGGGCCTCAAAATTTTGTCCTCTTTTGGGCTCACAAAATACACTAAAGATCTTCTCACCTTCTCCTTGTTCACCACTGCCCTGTGCAGGCAACTCTTGTATCTTCCATTGCACAATGCCTGCATATTTCGTTTATGAAAATTACGTACGTGTCAAGCATATGATGCATGAAAGAAAGATGGATTGATAGTACAATCGAAGCTTTGGTGGGTCATGGTCACGATTTCATGTAATATCACTTGTCTTTTCAAAATATTTTTAACAATAGTTAGCATAAATGTGATGGACTACTTGATGTCCCATCTTAGGTTTTTCTGATATTACAGATACTTGAAGACAGACTGAATCCATCTTGGCAATGAATACATGCTCAAATACAGTCCAAAAATAGGTAAACTGAATAATTATTTATCGGCAAATAATGGTCAAAATTATACAGACAAAAAATACATGTCAACAGCTTACAAAAAATACATGTACGTACCATGAACGTATCCCCAATGTTAACAACAAAGGCATCGGGGCGAGGTCGAATTGCTAGCCACTTGTTATTTGCAAAGATTTCAAGTCCTCCAACTTGATCTTGATGAAGTATTGTTAAGGAATTTGGATCACAATGGGGACCAGTTCCAAGGGTGAGTCCAGCTTCTTTGCAAGGTGGATAGCTATTGCACCTCATTAATGAGTTACCATCTTCAAATAATTTCCTATAGTGTGATTTATCAACTCCCAAGCTAATTTCCAATAGTTCCAATATTACTAATGATAAATTTCTCATCGCTTCACAATATTTCTGATAAACCAACCTGAAAATTATAATAAAAATTCTAGTTAATTAATTTGCTTTAATATTGCAATTTTGTGAGATTACTGGCATATATCATGTCCGTGTAAAGGATGATGAATTAACTAAAATCTTTTTCATTATACTGTCGAGAGTTCATAGAAAGAAACATGAACTCACCCTGCCTCTCCAAAGTCTTCCCCCAGAACAGACTTGAAATAATTAATCACATCTAGTTCCAGGGAATTGTCATGGCTATATCCAAATGAAAATGTCTCCTTCCATGGCAGTTTTGATGAATATCTGTCAGCATGGGCACCTGAATAACCCCATACACTACCTGGATTCCTCTTTACAGAAAATTTTCTGCTCATCGGAAGATCAAAAAAGGCATTCATATGCTGATGCGCAGCACGAATTACTGCTAAATCTACACCATGGTTGATAACCTGGAAGAAACCATGGGTCGAGCAGGCAGCCCGAATCTGCAAAGCTGCCAAAGAAATGGCTTCTTCATCGCCATTGAAGAAGCCATTTAAGTCTACTGGAGGATCTGCGAGTTCATCTTGTGTAATACAAGTTAAATCTTCATGGGGCCATAGGAATTGTGTGGGCAAATTTGCTTGTTTTTGCAGTAGAGATGTGTCGAAAACAAAAACCGGCGAACCCTTTTCTATATCATTTTTTATGCTTAATTGAGGACGAAGAACTAAAGTTGAGGCATTTGAATCCATTGGGTTGGCTAAAGATTGGAATAATCACAAGACAGTATTTATATATAGTGCTAGAGAGCTGCAATATATGATGAGAGCTAAACAACAAGGAGCACCTGATATATATATATATTCATATACATGAACGAAAAGTTTGGATCGCGTTTAAAAGTAACTTAAAATGTTATACTCTATAAACACCTGTATATAATAGTTTACTTAATTTGTGTAATAATGGACAAATGTTGACTCCCTATTGGGGGCGTCTACAAATAGAATTTTTCTAAATATAAACTTTCACTGTGATCCCAGTGATCTTTTAATATTGTTAATAATGTTGAGATAATTAATTATAATTTGTTCACTTAATGGACTTGACATCAACGCTACATTTTCCATCACCCCTTTGAGAATAATTGCAGGATTGTGATGAAGACTGAATATATATTATTTATTGAGATTTTCAAAAGTTATTCTTTAGAGATTAGTTATAAAATTACGATAAATAAAATTTCAAGGATCAAAATGATTATCGTCGATTCAAAGTTTTGATGCACCACAAATGTAAAGAAAAACGGAAAGGAGATCGATGGAGATGAGTGGAAGGAGAAACTAGATAAACCTAATACGTCCATTGGCATAGTCTCTTTAATTTTTGTCTCTCATCAATCAAGTTTTTTAAAATGAAGTGTTTTATTTTTTGTGGCTGAATTACAATATGCACATAGATTTCAACAATTTACAAACAATTCACGAATATTTGAGCTTTTTTTTTTGAATAGTGAAATTTAATCCTTGTTTCCAAGTTCCAAGGTTAGAACAACAAATATTGTTCACAGTCAATTTCCAATTTCGGATTATGGCATGTAAACCTTTTTTTTTTACTAAGAGCTGGGTGGATTTTATATTTTTTTATTATTAATTTTTGAACTTATTGGATTTCTTAATATATATAAAATTTATATTTCACCATATGTACTTTAATTTGACAATACACACACAAGACATTTATTTATGTTTTTGACTAAAATGAGCAAACATAAGCAAGACAACCTTGGACCATTCGGGCGAGAAAATTCGAGCATTACATGTTGGCCTAATACCTTCAAATTAATGCACACCACAAGATTTTATTTGATGTTTCAAATTAAAATGATAGGAATTCCAGTGAATATTACTAGAAATTGTCAATTTAAATATTAGACTATAATTTAAAAATTGGTCCCAGAAGAGAAATCATAAGGAGTACAAATAACTATAAAATTGGCATATGTACCACCAATACAAGTTTATATATTTACATGCCCTTTTTCACAAGAGATTTGATCCTCAATCACGATCCATTTTGTCACTGCTCATGGGTTCTTCGAGTTTTCAGGTTCTACTTCAGTATATGTTTCTGCTTTTGCTTCTATAGGTAAAGTAGGATCATGAATAAAGACATAATGAAATATTTAATTCAGAAACTGACATACAATATTATACGAGATATAGCTTCAATCGTTTTATATCATTCATTGACTTGTCCGCCTCTCTCATATCCTCGTCTACTTCCATTTCATCCTAAGAATTTTGAAGGAACTAAGTTTCATAGATCAATAATATAATGCATTAAGCACGTATTCAACCTTTACATATAGCAGTGTATGGACATTTTGAGGTGACATGTGTAGCACAAATGACTTATATTTTGTGGAGTTCACTCAATTAATAATGCTTTACGTAGTCAACAAAGTTTAGAAGCTTTTTTTTAATACTAGTTAAACTCGTCTTTTCTTATAAAAATGTATACCCCAATTTTGAATGTATCCATCCTATATCAAGATTACATAAATCTGATAAGACCAAAAGTTTTCTTGATAACCCGCCTGCATGTGATCTTAGGCTCAAGTTTGGGGAAGGCTGCCTCATTTGTTGTTCCCTAACTAAGAATTGGAAAAGAAAGAGGAAAAAAGAAGAAATGGGGAAAAATATAAGAATTTAGAAAGAGAAAATATCAATTTGTATCTATCATCAACGTCAAAGTATTACAATGAATAAGCTCCATTTACATAGAGCACAGAAGCTATTGAGAGAAAAAAAAAAAAAAAAAAAAAAAAAAATATATATATATATATATTATCAAAATATTGAGTCTAATATAAACAAACATAATTTGAATCAAATCATACTTTTAAAATCTTATCTTCATTTCCTATCAATTCTTTCAGTCGAGAGAAGACGACTCCGACGAGATAGACTGCAATTTTTAGTCAAGGAGAGAGATAGATTGGACATTTAATTTCTTCTGCAGTATTGGGCTTTGGTGGTATTTATCATTCACTTCTGAAACCTGAGACACTTGAAGATTTTTTGTTTTTCATTCGAAAATGCCTATAGTGCTGCCCTAGTAAGAAGTTCGTGTGGCTGGATGGAATGAAGCTTCTTCCCTCTATCTTCCCTCAAAAAAGGAGAGAGATGTCCGGTCCCTTCTTTATGCACATCCATATACATAGCCAGATACAAAGGTATACAATTTGGTCAAAATCTGTGGTACTTTTAGTCAAGGAGAGCGATCTTTCTTTCTAATCAAATAATGAAACCAATCATATGAGAACAATCGAATATTCATATCATCTTCAAGAATATGATGTGACCAAGGAGGACGATTTTTTTTTTATTTAATCATATAGCCACTAGAAACTCCAAAAAGCAACAACATGTGTAGCTCATCCACAAAAACTTCTAATTTGACAGCGGTTGATCCGCAACGACTCATATCTGTTATTTCATTTTTTTTTTAATTTCTGAGTTTGATTTCTCCAATGGTTACGATGGTTTGTGTGGCCGATGGTTGCTATGGTGATGTCTTTTGCAGTTGTTGTGGTATGTGTGGGGGTGGTTTCAGAATTTTGGGGATAGCAACAACTAAGGTTGGTGTTGGTATGACGGTGATGGTAGCGACGGTGGCTGTAGAATGGTGATGAAGATTGTGATCATTATTTGGGTGTTGTAACCAATAGTTAATTTGTGACCTAAAAGAATATATGATTGTGACTAAATTTGGAATCATGACAAGAATTTGATAATTTGTGACCAAATAATTCGATGATTTATGATTGGAAAATAACTTGTAACCAATTTATTCGATAATTTGTCACCAGAAAATAATTTGTGATCATGAAATAAATTGGGATCTATAAAATTTATGATTTGTGACTGATAACTAAATTGTAACCTATTAATTTTTTGATTTGTGATCTGTGAAATTTTTTATCTGGGACCGTAAAATAATTTATGACTTATAAATTTTTTGATTTGTGATCGAAAAATAATTTGTGTCATGAAATATTTAATTCAGAAACTGACATATAATATACGAGACATACTTTCAATCACTTTGTATCATTCATTGACTTGTCCGCCACTCTCACGTCCTCATCTACTTCCATTTCATCCTAAGAATTTTGAAGGAACTAAGTTTCATAGATCAATAATATAATGCATTAAGCACGTATTCAACCTTTACATATAGCAGTGTATGGACATTTTGAGGTGACATGTGTAGCACAAATGACTTATATTTTGTGGATATCACTCAATTTATAATGCTTTACGTAGTCAACAAAGTTTAGAAGCTTTTTTTAATATACTAGTTAAACTCCGCTTTTCTTATAAAAATGTATACCCCAATTTTGAATGTATCCATCCTATATCAAGATTACATAAATTTGATAAGACCAAAAGTTTTCTTGATAACCCGCCTGCATGTGATCTTAGGCTCAAGTTTGGGGAAGGCTGCCTCATTTGTTGTTCCGTAACTAAGAATTGGAAAAGAGAGATGAAGAAAGAAGAAATGGGGAAAAATATAAGGATTTAGAATGAGAAAATATCAATTTTTATCTATTATCAACGTCAAAGTACTATTACAATGAATAAGCTCCATTTACATGGGGCACAAGCTATTGAGAAAATAATAATAATAAACTAGATAATTATCAAAATATTGAGACTAATATAAACAAACATAATTTGAATCAAATCATACTTTTAAAATCCTATTTAAATCTTATCTTTATTCTTATCTTCATTTCCCATCAATTCTTTCAGTTGAGAGAAGACGACTCCGACGAGATAGACTGCAATTTTTAGTCAAGGAGAGATATAGATTGCACATTTAATTTTCTCTGCAGTATTGGGATTTGGCGGTATTTATCATTCACTTCTGGAACCTGAGACACTTGAAGAATTTTTTCCATTCGAAAATGACTATAGTACTGCCCCTGTAAGAAGTTCGTGTGGCTGGATGGAATGAAGCTTCTTCCCTCTCTCTTCCCCCAAAAAAGGAGAGAGATGTTCCATCCCTTCTTTATGCACATCCATATACATAGGCAGACACAAAGGTATACAATTCGATCAAAATATATGGTGCTTTTAGTCAAGGAGAGCGATCTTTCTCCCTAATCAAATAATGAAACCAATCATATGACGACAATCGAATATGCATATCATCTTCAAGAATATGATGTGATCAAGGAGGACGGTTTTTATTTATTTATTTATTTAATCATATAGCAACTAGAAACTCCAAAAAGCAACAACATGGTCAGCTCATCCACAAAAACATCCATTGGTTGCACAGATTAAGGAGCACAAGGAACAACATCACAGACAGACCTGCAAAAATAAATGATTGCAATATTGGAGGTTCGAATGTAACCCGATAAAGAAATAATATTGCGATATTGACAATCTCGATCCAACATGATGATACAATACAGTACATTAGCCATAGTCTCGAGCATCCTAGCTCCCTCAGCATACAATTTGATGGTTTTGTCAAAGAGAAATGCATATGAGATATAATATAAGGAAAGATACCATGCATAGTCTCATCACTATATAGGACATCGAGGGCAATAATTCGAAATATTTCACTAAGAAGTAATTGCTATTTGTATAGTGGAGAAAAAGATGTGAGCATGAAAACAATTGATGATTAACCCACTTGTGATAGCAATTTGTTCCAAGTAAATGTATGAGTTCATTAAAAGACAATGAATGTCACATTTTTCAACAATTAGTCTCCTTTTTAGAACTAAATTGTCGTCAAAGTGAATTGGTACTTTTTCATTTTTTGTTTTCTTTTATATATGAAGATAATGCAAAAATCTGATTTTTATTACAACAGTAGCAGTGAAATTTTATTATGTTTAAAGCCTAATGAAAAGCAATTGACTCGCTGATGGGCAGTTCCAACTTGGACAATACGAAAGGAGAAAATTGCCTCTTATTATATGCCAACATCAAAACAAACTGAAAATAAATTTTCAAAAAAATATATATATATAATATTTTTTATGAACTCTAATGATTCATGAGCACCAACTTTCCCCACGAAACGCTGTAATTGTTATTTTTGGTTGGGTGCTCAAGGAGTGGTTTTGTTGGTCGCCAATGAGATGCAATCATGCAACCGTCGATAGCGGAGACATGGTTAGGTATTAGCCCATTAGGTTGTCGAAAAATAAAGGTTGAACTCCCCTCCCCTCCCCTCCCCTCCCCTAAAGTATCGTGGAGAAGGTAAATTTCTGGATGTGTCTCAGCATGCCAGAGTACAAAAGCTGTCATACTGATGTCCACAAAGTAGGGCTGGACAAAAGTCCCGAATCGAGCGATTCTTCATAAGTTAAATATCCGAACGGATACCCGAATTGAAAATGAATGGATTTGGGTCAGTTCTCGGTTCTAGACCAAGAACCGAATAAGACCCGAATCTAAATAAATTTTTTTATTTTTTATATTGAATTAATTAAATTATTTTAAAATTTTTAAACAAATCAGCAAATTAATTCAGCCAAATTAATTTTTTTAACTTTGTTAGCCTAACCTTTGGGCCTTATTATCCTTAAATTATATTTTTTTTTTATTAAATCTTATTAGTTGAGCAATTTTTAGTTTATTTGTGTTTGTTAATTGCGCTTTTTCAATTATGCTTGTAGAGTTTCTTATTATGACAAGTCAAGCAATTAATGATTAAATCAAATAGTTGGTAAGTATTATTAATACTTAAAAAATATTTTATTTTGACAACTTTTAATTTATATTTCGTTTTCTTTATGCAAGTTGCTTGAAGTAAATGAATTATTGATATGGATCATCGATGTTTTAATATTAGTATTTACTTTTTGGTATTTGTGTTAATTGAATTAATCTCATTGAACATCTTATTATTTATGTATTTTTAAATTGGGCTATATTAATTTGTAAAAGTTACGAATGAAGATGTCATTAGTTGTATTTATGTAGTGTTGTTGTCAATGTTAAAAATTTTAATTACGGTACGGAACCGAACAGAATTGAACCGAATCGAACCCGAACGGTTCCATAATTATATTTGGACCAGACGGTTCCATCTGCCCTACTACAAAGAGTCCAATTTCAAACCTTGTTAAAGGCAAAAATCGAACGCTCACACTGCAGCTGACAGCTCAATTGAGACTACCTCACTCATGTCCTTTGCACAACTGAACTATACCCCAGGGAACTAGGTTGTCGAAAAATAGGCTTTGCTGAAAGTGGGCTAGGTTTATGTGTTAGTGTATAAAGGTTGTGTTAGTGAGCTTTTTTTATTGGGCTTTTAGAGAGGGCTGAAATTCTATTGAGTTTGTGTCAGCAACAGTAAAGTGTACCATGCAATTGTTTTTTTTTTTTTTTTTGAATAAAGAACAAAGACAAAAACTAAGTAGGAAACTAAATAAAGCCCGATGAATTCTTCTTTTTGCTACTGTTGACTAAGGTTAATGTCAAGGTGGTGGTTTGAAGGTAGTTGTGGTAGTAGGGAATGGCGAGGGCTGGTTGAAAGGTTGGATTAGATATTAGCGACTGCTGCAGATTATTTTTTATAACGGGAACACTTTGATAAATTTATTTGGTTAAACGAAAATGACTTACTCTGATATCAAATTGACGACTAACACAATTGAACATTGAAAAAAAAAGTATTAATTTTTATTTAATATCAAAGTGTAAGTATTACAATGAACTTTAACACGGGACAAAGAAGTTCTAGTAAACTAAAACCTTACCAAAATTTTAAAACTAATATCTAATATAAACAAACATAATTTGAATCAAACCATACTTCTAACTTCTAAGTACCTATCTGAATTCTATCTTATTCTTATCCACATTTCACATCAACTAATGAACATTACCTTCATCAGCAGTATCATAATCTTCATCTTCCTGAAATTGAAGTGTATACAAGAAGTTACATAATCAAGAATTCTAATTTTGATTTCCATTATATAAATAGATTTATTTCGACGTCGTTTTCAAATTATGAAGATGCAAAAAAAGGGAATTGATACACATTTATCTCTAGGCACACTATTTATTGTACTTCAAGGCTACTCTTTCTCCATCTGATATCTGATTTAAGTTATTCCTGGTACTTCTTTAAAATGAATGATTGTGGTAAAAACCATTAGTATCTTGATTCAGTACAATGTGTCCAAATTTGTGACTAGCAGTGGTGACATTTTCAGGAATTAATAAGAATACATGAAAGATATGTAACGGACAGTAAATAAGTAAACGATTGTGAAAACAAACCTCTGGGATTTCAGTATCAGGCGGTCGCTCTTGGAACTGTACACTTGGTGCGTGAGAAAGTCTCGAGAGATTATCAAGGAGCTTTGCTCTTACTCTATCCAACTTTTCACGAGCGTTCTTATTTTTCATGTTACTTGGAGCAACATGAAGAGTGTAGTCTGGACCAAAATACTCAATGTATTCGTGCTCTGGCACCTTATCGTCAACCTCAATTCCAAGTGCCACTCCCGTCTGCTCAAAAATCGAAAGGACAATATTCGATCAAAGATGACAATAATGAAAATAAGAAAGAAAAAATGTTGCCAGTGATAAAGGTTACCACATACTTCATAGCACCAGCAACGAGCAACATTACGTATTGTGTAGCCACCTCCACCCAACAAAAGAAGCGGCACATTAAAGGATCTCATGAATCTGACACACTCCGCGTGACCTTTAATGGATAGATTGAAGCATCCTAACCTATCCCCAGATAAGGAGTCAGCTCCACATTGTAAGACAACGGCTCCAGGCCTATAAACTTCCATAACCTTTCTCATTATTGGCTTGAACAAGGACTGATAGCTTTCATCATCAATTCCATCTTCTAATGGAACATTAAGAGCATAATATTTCCCCTTCCCAAATCCAATATCTTCTATGCCCCCAGTACCAGGGAAATATTCTCCATATTTGTGAAAAGAGACGGTCATGACCCTGTCTGTAGTATAAAATGCCTCCTCAACGCCGTCTCCGTGATGAACATCGATGTCCACATATAAAACACGCTGAAACAATGAAAAAAAAAAATGAGAAATCACATTCAGGAATGTGTAACTGAACAAAATCTTACCTAAAGAGTGTTCGTGATAGTTAAGCAGCAAGAAACCATTAAATTGTGTGGCAGGAATGAAATTCGAGTTTAGACTTTCACCAGATATAAAGATTTTTCTTTTATAGAAATTTTGAACAAACTAACATCTATGTAACATATTGTCAGAAATTTAATCTGTTCGAACTATGCCTTCTGTTGAGTTTATAATGTAGTGAACAAAAGATTATTACAACTACAATGTGGAAAACAAACTCTCAAAGTGTAAAAACCGAACCAAGGAACTCAAGCTTGTTCCAACACCACCAATGGAGTGTCTAAAGACTTTGAGCTCATATTTTTGCCACACCGGATCATGCACCGTCGTCCACAGGAATGACAATGGATATACCGAGAATAACTCTACCGGAAGCCACCAAGAATTTAGCCGGAGATATGAAGTTCTCCCACTTAGTTACCTCTCTATGCTTACTCTCTATTTGTGAAGCCAAGTCTCAAACCAAAGGCAAAGAAAGTCTTGTGTATTATAGAGCCAAAATCATTTGAATTCAAAATTCAAATAATGTACTATGAAAAGGACTTGTCTAGAAAGTATAATTGACCACAAGATTAAATCACAACCATTGGATTTAATCTATAGTCAATATTACACCTTAACTAGCACAATCCCCTCAAATTGCTCAGACCAATACTAATGTGCCAAGTGGACACAAGTGATCCACCTCACACCTTCAATAATATCGGATAAGGAAAACACGATGAGGATGCTTTATCACTAAGTGAATTTCGTTTGTTGTTAACCGCTGTATAAGACTAACTACATACAACAAATCAAAAGTTACGAAAGAAACCACAAAGGATTTATGAAGGTGAGTATAGAGTAAACAAGATATACTAGTCAAGATTAAGTCAGGCTAAGTGCTATCATGTATAATGTTAAAAAACGAGAACCAAGTGGACCAACCTCGTGAAACTTGAGGAGCTCCAAAATAGCCAGAACTATGTCATTCACATAGCAGAAACCGGAAGCCTCGCATTTTTTTGCATGGTGCAATCCACCAGCCCAGTTTATCGCAATGTCACAACGTTCATAGTTTAACATAACAGCTCCTCCAATAGAACCTCCAGCATAGCTTTGACAGAAGGAGTAAAGACCGTCAAAAACAGGGCAATCATCGCCAACATTAAATCTCTTCAGCTGTGTCAGGTAATCCTGCTCTTTATCTGGCGTGATTCTTCTCAGGAACGAGACATAATCTTCCGCATGAAACTTGCACAGATCCCTCTCTCGAGCGGGACTAGGCTTCAATACAGTCATATGTTGTAGTAGTCCATATTGTGTGAGGAGTACATGAGTCATCCGCATCCTATGTGGCTTCATTGGGTGACCTTGCTCATAGTAGTAATTTCCAATCTCTGGATCATAAAAGTAGCACACTTTTCTCTTCATCATATCTGCTCCAGATGGTAAGGAATTACTTCCCATTTCTATTCTCCTACTCTACAAATCTTGCAAAAAAACATAACTCAGATTGGATTTACTCAATAGGTCGCAAAGACAGCTTAAATTTAAATTAGGTAATCGGAATTGCTACTTATTAACTTAAACCCAGATCACACAACAAAACTTAGAGATTTAAGAAGAAATCTTCAAGGCCGAGAACTTAACATGTATTATTGTTAGGATTAATACCACTTGTTGTGACAGCAATCACCGGATTGAGATATTGAAGTTATATGGCAAAATAATAAAATATTTGATCGAGAACAAAAGAATACAAGAGGACAAGAATATGGCAAAGGAATTAGAAAATTTTATTGCTTCAAGAATAATGGAGATGAGAAAAAAAATATTACAATGATCTTAAAAGCTAGTAATCATAAATCTCACACTTAAAATTGTACAGAAGAACCTAGTATTTATAGAGAACGTGTAAGGGATGTCCAAACCGTCCTAGTAGAATTGTTGATGAAGTAAGATATCAAAAATCAAGTCGAAAACAAATTTCAACTCCTAATGGACTTCCAAAATAGAACTTCAACTTGATATATTATATAGGACTTCAATAGCATTCCAAACTTGAATTCTCATTGAAGTGCACTTCAATTAGAATTCTTCAATACTTTAAACAATTCAACAAAGGAATTTGGGTGTGACCCAAATTCCAACAATTATCGTTGCTCAAATCAAGATTGAACAATTATCAGCTTGTGGCATATGTTCAATGAGTACTGACTGGAGCTTGTGTAATAGCTTTTGAACAATCATTCTAAAATGGACATATAAGAGGTACAGACATCTAAATCAACATTTCCTAAAGAATGCTTTTTACTTGCTGGAACATGCAAACCAGAAGTCCCAATGAAACGATCTAGCTATACACTTTTAACAATTAATAGAATAAAAGTCGATCATAATTATTTTTCAGAAATAAAGTAGTAGTGCAAATTATTATTACATTTTTTATCAAGCAAATCTGATAGCTCGAGTGCATGATTTTGCTATAACAACAAAAAGTACCAAGTCTGTGCATTATATAATTCACTCAATTGTCACACAAAGAGACTAACCTTGGCCAAAACTCAAGGCAGGAAAACCAATTGAGAGGCAGTAAGAGTGAAACTGAGTGTTTTAATACACTGCGACAAATAAAATAGACAAATATCAGAAGCAACAATAACTAAACCTCTCATATATTCATAAGTTTTTCATAACAGCACCATATATGCATGGGGCATAGTAGAATAAAAATGTCTTCTCCTACAACTTCTACCAATATTCCTTATGCATAGTATCCCTCGGAATATCAACTACCCTATTTCAACCTTAAAAAATGGTGAGAAGGCATCTCAAAAAGGCCATTTCTACATACTGTATCAAAGAGTCGAAGGTGCCGAAGGCACACGCCGTAAAGAGCTTCTTGTGTGTATATTAGGAGCCTCAAACCTTAGTTTCGAGTGCCTTGTGGGAAGGCTTATGCTTTGACTTATTGAGGCGCTCTCCTTAAAGCTAAGGCGTACATATTGAACCAACTCATCTAAAATTTTGTTGGATAGGAGACCCATTTATTGTTTAGATTTAGGATTCAACCCCACCCCCCAAGAAGCTGTTTGCTGGATTTATTCTTTTAAAATGAAGAACATGTACACAATTTTCATAGAAGGATGACAATAAGATTTTTACTTTGGAGCTTTGTCCATGTTGAACCACGCCATTTAAATTTAACTCGTTCGAAATGGAACGCGTTTATTTTATAATTAGTCTTCAATAGTGTGCATTTTCTTGTTATGATTCTTTGTTTCTTATACATATCTTGTTATTCTTTATGTTGTAAAAAAGAAACGATAAGGGAGTTTAGCTTCCAAATCAATTTTGTAGTTTCTAACAAAATCCACGAGTTTTTGTTCGCCCATGCATGAAAAGGGTTTTCTAGAACAACAAAATAGCTTCCCAAGAGTCCATGTCAAAAGATATAGCAAAAAAATATAATGAGACTATAACGAAGAAAGAGTAATGGATCTTTCAAAATGTGTGGATAATATATGGGTAATTGTTGTCAATGTCTCGTTAAACGTTTGACTTTGACTTCAAGTTATAAAGAAAATATAATTGAACCCAAATAAGCCATAAGTTTGTTTTCAATAAATTTGACACTAACTATGTGATTTTTTTATTTTTTTATTTTTTTTTTTGCTATTATGTTCGGGTTTGGAAACAACAAACCCACGAAGCATAATGAAAATAATGGACTTATTTTTGTGTCAATGTTGAGAATTATAAACTTTAATTCTATTCCACTGAAAACAATACATTTGAAGGAAAAAAAAAAAGATTTATTGAGGTTCGTCTCAATGTGAGATTATGTGAGAAAATTGCACCCGTATTTTCTGTGGCCTCTCTTTCTCTCCTTTTTGATGATAAATCATAAAGTCTAAGGACTGCTCCATATTTATAAGATAAATACAACAAAATCGAATTATACAAGGACACCAATTCCTTAATAGAATTTTATAATAATACAAATTTTTAAACAGTGCTATTAAATTTTGGTAAGCTGGAGGGGGGCCTATGCCCCCTTCCAACCCCCACACGCGGCCTCACCGTAGAGGTCAATCTGTGACCGCCTCCACGAAATGGCAATAATTGGACTCCAAAATTTAATAGTCAAGATCTAACCAAAATACTAAGAGTATTTTCAGATTTTAAACTTTCACACATCTCATTTAAAATATTTCCAAAATCAGGAAAGATAAATTTCAGAGATTTTTTTTTTTTCCAGAAATACTCCAAATCAGCATCTTGTATTCATAATTAAACGACAAAAATTTGTGAAAAATTAAAGACGTTCGAATTCCACATTCGTTCACAGTTGAAACCCTAATCAAACACAGACCGAGGAAAAATATAAAACATTCATCGGCAATTTTCATTGATTCAATTTTCAGACAGTTTTGAAAAGAGCCGAAAAAGGGTATAATAAATATTTTTACACAGAAAACCAGTTCATGGTTTTTTCGGGGGAAATAATTACAAAAACCCAGTTCGTTAACGAACCAGGACAATGTGAATACAATCTAATGATATTCATGCATGTTTCTTGATCGGCGTTAAAAAGAGAAAAAAAAAAAAACAAAAAGTGACCTTTGCGTATGTGAAAATCAACTGAACTCCTGCATGAAACATGCAACCGCGCCCCAGAAATCAAGTCTTTTAACCCAATTTATTCACGAAAATTCAGCTTCTCAACTCATTAGTTTCTTTTATCATATCTTTCCTGTTCTAAAGGAAATTCAACAACAAAAACTCGATAATCTTTCGCTTGAATAAAGAGAGACGTATCTTTTATTGGAGTTCTCGAAAAAGAAAGGGTTTATTACATGTAAGGAAGAGAGGGACATACCTGGAATGACGACGAATCGCTTGAGGGAATGAGGAAGCAGAAAGGTTTGTTGTTTAGAGTGTAATTGTGAAAATAAGAAAACCTGATCTGTTTATACATGTATTTATATTGGTTTATGGGGGAAGAATTGGAAATAATTCATACACAGGAAGTTTAACCTTTTAAATATACTGTTGAATCCTTAAATTGATAAGTACAAGTTTACCATTTCAAATTAATACTTCAATAATTAATTAAATTTTGTTATTTGTACACTGGTTGACACCCCCTCCCGATAAGGGGTCCACATCCAATAAAAAATTATGGGCTCTCTATTGTGAGGGTGCCGTCAACCTAAGTGTACACATAGCAAAATTCTAATTAATTATATCTGACATTTAGCCCCTGTTTTAGAGATGGCAAACGAGCCGAGTCGGCTAGTCGGTTCGCCGGCTCGGCTCGTTTTGACGAGCCACGAGTACGAGCGGTTCATGGCGACGAGCCACGAGCCAGCTCGTGGGCGTGCCCTATTTTTTTTTCCCAAAAATGTTAATATCCTATTAAAAAAAAAACGAGCCGAGCTGCTCGGCTCGGGCTCGTCGAGTACCCATTTTGGGTGAGCTCCGAGTACGAGCCGGGCTCGTGTGGGGATGGGCCGAGCGGCCCGAGCCATTGCCACCTCTACACTGTTTGGTGATCTTTAATTTATCTTAATTTATTTCTTATACTCATTTTCAACCATATATTCACACAATAAAATATGTCACGCATAAACTTAAAGAATTTCCTTACTTTCTAATCACACATTCTCCAAAAAATATTATTTAAAACATAATTTTGAAAATTAAAGGTCACCAAACATTGGCTTAATAAAATTTCGTAAAATCAATACCATTCTAGCCATAATTAGCCTTTGTCACAATCATTAAAATGAATTTTTTGGGATAATGAATTTTGGAATAGTGATTTTTGGAAAAATGTGTGGTTAAAAGGTAGGAAAAGTTTTGAGTTTACATATAGAACATTTTATTGTAAAATAGTGCGGTTAAAAATTTATTTCAAAGGAAAAGAGCTTTATTTTAATGATTGTTGATGCTACCAAAATTCGTACATGGGTCAACTCGAACCGAATGACAGAACTTCACATGATCTGTCCTTCAATATCTGAAACAAAGGCGTCGAGGTGTGTCCTCGTCGCCCCTCCAATGCTTAAGTCAGACAGGGGATTAGGGAATTAAGACTCAGGATATTGTTGCTGCCTATATAAAGCGTACCTTAATGGCGGAGCTGGGTTGCATATTTATAGACACCGGAAGGGAGAGTCCTAGAAGGACTGAACTTCCTGTAGTTTGAATTATAGTAGGTATTTGTGTTGTGTTAGGATTGCGGTATTGGAGATGGGGTGGAAGTTGTAGTGAACTAGGAGAGGTGACGCGTAAGCAGGTCGGGAGCGTGGCTCGCACCGCCTCGAGACCCACACCCGAGGTCGAGCTTGGCCCACGTTTTGTTGGGCCCAATTGGAGAATAAGGTGATCGGCTCGTACCTCGAGATCAGGGTAAATTACACGCATCACAGGCCCCCATGTATCGAGGCCACAGCCGAACATAAGCTGTTGCTGTGGGCCTAGATACATCGAGGTACTACTGGATTGGGCCAATTCTGAGGGGCCAGGGTGTGAGAAAGCTGGGCCGCCACGTGTAAACCACGCGTACGGAAGTTGGTGTCGACATCCGATGGGTGACACTTGGCAGATCCAACGACCAAGATCAGAAGACCTTTGACCTTCCCTTTGACCCCTATAAATACTTTCCTTTTTTCACATTTCACTTTCACATTTTTACTTTTCACTCTCAAGCACCAACAGCTCGAGTTCGGGGACGTAGAGGGTTTAGGAACCGTCGACCTTTAGGAGGTAAGTGTTCGAGCCCTTAAGTTAATTTATTTATAATGTCGAGTAGCAGTAGCGATAGGTCGAGTGGTAGTGCCAGTAGTAGTGAGACGTCTAGGAGTGACATTAGAGTCCCCGAACCCGAGGTCACGACATCATACCAATGGCAGTACCCATCGCCTCGCACCCCGAGGTCGAGGCCGTACTGACATATCCTAGGATACCGACCATGTATAAAGAGCACGTTATTATAAAAATAGCTAGGGAGTTCGGGGTCATGCCCTTATGTGATGTCAGAACCCCTGAACCCAACGAGATCGTGTTGGACGCTCGGGAAGGAGAGATGACATTTTTTAGAGATGCCCTCAAGGCCGGGCTCAGGTGGCCACTACACCCTTTCTTCCTAGACTTTCTAACCTCCTTCCTGATATGCCCGGGTCAGCTAACCCCGAATGGCTGGCGGTTGTTAGTGTATTTCTTCATCCTATGTAGGTGCCTCGGGGTCGAACCTAGGACCGACCTTCTTAGGATGGTATATGATTTGAAATACTCGTCGGGTTTTAACTGTTTCGTGTACTTGTCGACGAATGGAGGATTTAGGACCCCAGAAACCCCGAGCTCCCTTCGCAGTTGGAAATAGCGATATTTTTTTGTAAGACCACAAAACTCCGACCACCCCTTCAGGCCGATGTGGACAATCCCCAACAAGGATAGGTTTAATGAGGGGCAGGCGTACTTCTAGGCCCTGGAGAGAGATAGGCTTAGGCTAGTCAACCACGAGCCACTCACAGCTAAGGTCGATTATTTGCTCGAGGAGGACACCCTCGACCTTGCCAACGTGAGGGGCATCGAGGGTACAAGTCGAACCCCTATTGTTTATGCCTTGATACCCCGAACTAAGCTCGACCTAATTACTTATGTTTTGCAGATTTAGAAATGTCTTTCAACCCGGCAGCACTTCTGGCAAACGTGCACAAGAAATCGAGGGGCCCGACGCCCAGAACACCGGCCCCATCGAAGGGCAAGAAAAGAGCTCGGGACACCGCATCGAGCAAAGTGGCCGCTGACCTTGGGCAGCCCTCGAAGAGCCCGAGTCCCCCATCACAGCAATCGCCCCGACCTTCCGTCTCGCGAGGTCCACCCGGGGTAATAGATTTGGAGGATGATGTTCCGCTTTCTCAGGAACTGCTCGAGGACCATGCTCGCTGCCCTTTAATTCTGTCCTTGGTGTCGAAGTACAAGGGAGAGGTCGAGACAGGGAAAAGAGTTCGGGCTTTGGAGCTCATTACTTTGAAGGTATGTTTGCATCACGTCGAGCAAATGCCTTGGACATTTTTTGTGGCTTTCCTCTATTTTGATGATCGATGTTGTCATTGTAGGCTTTAAGCATGGCTCGGGGCCTATCTCTGAGAAGTCTCGAGGAGTCGAACAAAATGGGCGAGCTTCGAGTCCAAGATCGAGCAAAAGGAGAAACAGATCAGGGATCTTGAGGTCGAGAGCGACCTTGCTCGCATCGAGATGAGGAAGATGCGAGATCAGATGGGCGAAATAAAGACGAGGCTGAGGAGGTGAAGCTGGAGCTCATCCAAGTGAAGAAGGGGGTCCAGGACCAATTGACGAAGGCTCGAGCTCGAGCAATAGAGGATTTCAAAAATTCTAATGAGCAGAAGACCTTGCTCGGGGAATATGGCTCGGGGTCCTACCACTATGGTCTAAGGCTAGCTCGATCTTACCTGAGGACGAAGTTGCCTGAAGATGCGAAGAGCATTATTGAAGACCTGAAATCCGCGAACGAGCTCAAACTGTCGGAGTCGGAGCCCAAGGAAAATGTTGACGTTGAAGTCGCCACCCCCGAGGATGAAGACCCGGCTAACCCCACTGACCTCGTTTAGTTTTTCTCGACATCGATCTGTAATTTTCTTTTCTTTTGCTGATGTAAATTGCTCGACTTGGGTTTTAATGAATGACAATTGTTCGGGTCCCATTTCATCTCTCTCCTTTTTTTGTTGTTGTTGTTTTTTGTATGACGCCTATTGGATCCCGATCTTGAGTCCAGTCTGGTCGAGGAATTCGTCCTTAGGCCATATAGCTCGAGTCGTATGAGACGTATTACTTGGGTTTTCGAAGGCCAAGTAGCTCGAGTCCTTCGATAGGAGCTCGAGCGTATTACTTGGGCGTTTGTTGGCCAAGTAGCTCGAGTCCTTTGATAGGAGCTCGAGCGTATTACTTGGGTTTTTGAAGGCTAAGTAGCTCGAGTCCTTCTATAGGAGCTCGAGCGTATTACTTGGGCGTTTGTTGGCCAAGTAGCTCGAGTCCTTTGATAGGAACTCGATACGTATTACTTGGGTATTTGGTGAGCCCGAGCTCGACGATAAAAAATGTTTTCTCTGTCCGAAGAAATCTTGCGCGAGGTCGTGCTCAAGGTTCTGCTAAGACGTGCATCTTTTAATGTTCTTTATTGTATTCAAATAGCGTGTGTTACATGGTATATTGATCATAACCGAATGTTTCTACTTCATGGCATGCAAGCCCAAACAAAAACTAAAAGACTTCAAAAACTAGACTTGTATTGAAAATACCTCATAGAATCAGAAACTTAGCTCATTCTGGAAATATCCCAGGCCCTTCGCCACTTGGTCGTTCGAGTCAGTCATTCATCATAGTCATAAATGTCGAAGTTGTCGTCGTTCCATAGCAAAAACTTAGCGCGAACTGAAGAACGTCATCGGGTCATATGAGTCTGGTTGCATCCAGCTACTTGTAGTAAATTTTCAAGTTGTCGGCGTTCCACGGCCTCGGGAGTGGTTTCCCTAAGGCGTCTCTTAAACTGTATGCCCCCACCCTCACTCTTCGTATAATTTCGTAAGGTCCTTCCCATATGGGTCCTAACTTTTCCGGGGGGTGACCAGTGGCTGCAGCGTTCCGGAGTACCAAGTCCCCAACTCTAAACCTCCTTATTTTGACCCGACTGTTGAAGTGCTTGGCTGTTCTATTATTATCTGAGTTGGGAGGCCCACCTCGATTGGTACAGTAGCCTCTACACCGAAGGCTAGCATGAAGGGAGGTTCACCGGTCGCGGTTTTGTGAGAGGTCCTATATGTCCATAATATGGCAGGCAGTTCCTCTGGCCAGTTGCCTTTTGCATCTCCAATCCTTGTCCGGAGATCGTGCAGGATGATACGGTTGGTAACCTCGACGAGGCCATCGCTTTGAGGATGAGCGACCGATGTTAGTCGGTGGTCAATCCCGAGATTGTTGCAGAAGTTTTTGAACTGTGCATTATCAAATTGTCTCCCATTATCTGATATCAATACCTTGGGTATCCCGAACCTGCAAATAATTGATTTCCATACGAACGGCCTGATTTTGGGCTCAGATATGGTTTCCAACGGCTCGGCTTCTACCCATTTGGTGAAGTACTCCACTGCTACAATGACGAATTTGAGTTGTCCCCTGGCCAACGGGAAAGGCCCGAGGATATCGACTCCGCATTGCTCAAAAGGTGCGGCGCACGGGATGGGCATTAACTCCTCTACGTGAGTATGTTTGACATTGTCAAACCTCTGGCACTTGTCGTACCTCCTGACATATTCTGATGCATCTTTCTTCATATTAGGCCAGTAGTACCCGTACCTTATTAGTTGTACGCCAGCGCTCGAGCCCCTTGATGATTCCCGCATACGCCTTCGTGAACCTCCGCCAAGGCTTGAAGGGATTTGGAGGGCTTAAGACACCTTAAGTAGGGTAAAGTAAGACTTCGGCAAAATAAAATACCTCTGATAATACAATACCTCGCTGCTCTAGCCTTAATGCTTCTCGCCTGTCGGGGGTCAGCTGGTAGGTTTCCGTTGTTCAAATATTCCATTATCGGATCCATCCAAGTAGGGTTGTCATCAATGTCCATGATACTGGGTTTCTGGTTGATACTGGGCTCCATCACCATCTTCAAGTGCACCGTTCTGTCAAGTCCATCGGTTCCTATGAACATGAGTCTGGATAGGGCTTCGGCTCTTGAGTTATCGACTTTTGCAATCTTTGTGATCTCGCAGCTCTTGAACTTCCTTTGCAGGTCATGTGCCTTCAAACAGTATAGGCTCATCTTTTCATCTTTCTTCTCAAAGGTGCCTTCGGTCTGGGTGACCACAAGTTGGGAGTCGTTGAATATGTTAACATTCTCTATTCCGAGGTTGTGTGCCAACTCCAGTGCTAGGATGACGGCCTCATATTCCGCTTCGTTGTTGATGGCTTCAAATTCGAACCTGAATGCACATTGAATTTCAGTTATTCCTGTCGGGTCAATGATGATAACTCCGGCACCCGACCCTGAACTATTTGATGCTCCATCAACATATATTTTCCAAACTTCTGAGGTCAAGCTCGGGTCTCCTACATGTGGCCCCCGGATCTAGGGGTAAGCTCCGCGATAAAATATGCCAATGATTGCGCCTTGATCGCTGGTCGAGGCCTGAATTCAATGTCGAACTCCCCTAGCTCGATCGCCCATTTAAGTAATCTCCCCGAAACATCCGGCTTCTGGAGTATTTATCTTAGGGGCTGGTTAGTGAGGACAAAAATTGGTTGTGACTGAAAGTACTGGCGAAGTTTTCGGGCTGCTACAACCAATGCAAGAGCAAGCTGCTCAGCCAATGTATACCAGGTTTCTGTATCTAGGAGCACTTTGCTTATGTAGTATATGGGTCATTGGACCCTACCGACCTCTTTTACCAGAACCGCACTCACCGCACTTTCCGAGACCGCCAGGTATAGTAACAACATATCACCCGATTCTGGCTTAACAAGGACCGGCGGGGTCGCTAAAGCTTTTTTCAGCTCTTGAAAAGTGGTATTGCATTCTTCGTTCCATTCGAAGTTCTAGTTACCTCTCAAGATTTTGAAGAATGGGAAACATTTTTCTGCCGCACGAGACACAAACCTGTTCAGTGCTGCAACTCGACCTGTTAACTTCTGAATATCCCTCTTACACCTTGGTGGTTCCATCGAAACCAATGCTTCTATCTTGTCGGAATTGGCCTCTATCCCCCTATGGGTGATCATGAACCCCAAAAACCTACCGGATGCCACCCCAAAGGCACACTTAGCAGGATTTAGCTTCATCTTGTATCTTCGTAGTGTAGCAAATACCTCCTCCAGGTCAGCAATATGACAGTCTACCTGCTTACTCTTGACAACCATATCATCAACGTAGGCCTCAACGTTCTTCCCAATCATGTTAGCAAAGACTTTATTGACGAGTATTTGATATGTAGCTCCCGTGTTCTTTAACCCAAATGGCATGACCCTGTAACAGTAGATGGCTGAGTCTGCCATGAACGAGGTCTTCTCCTGATCCTCCTCTGACGTCAAAATCTGGTGGTACCCGGAAAAAGCATCCAAGAAGCTGTATAACTTGTGCCCCAAGGTACCGTCCACAAGATTGTCAATTCGGGGCAGGGGGTAGCTGTCCTTGGGGCATGCTTTGTTCAGGTCGGTGAAGTCGATGCAGACTCGCCACTTTCCGTTGGCCTTCTTGACCAGGACCACGTTGGCGAGCCAGTCCGGGTATTGTACCTCTCGTATGAAGTTGGCCTTCATGAGTTTTGCAATTTCCTCTTGAATGACTTCCCTTCGTTCTAACGCAAACTGTCTCCTTCTCTGCTTTACTGGTCTTGCAGCCGGGTTTATATTGAGTTTATGCACGGGTCTATTCCTGGCATGTCCTCCACGCTCCAAGCAAATACGTCGGCATGGCGATCCAGGCAATCGATGAGTTTACCCTTAGTCGTGCTGTCAAGACTTCGGCCAATTGTAATCTTCTTGCCAGGCTCGAGCTCGACCAAATCCATTTTTTCAACTGGCGCGAGCCTTCCCCAGTTGTCGGGCTCGAGCTCCATCTCCGCTAACTGCATGACATCCGACTTGATTTCTTTAACGCTGGTGACATAACATTACCTAGCCACTGTCTGGTTTCCGCGAACCACTCCGACCCCTTTGTTTGTAGGTAATTTAACTGCAAGGTGGAATGTTGAGACAATCGCTTTGATACCATTTAACAGTGGTCGGCCAAGTATGGCGTCATAGGCCACAGGTGTGCGAACCACTTGGAACGATGTGATCTGGGTTACCTGCTTTCCTCCTGACCCCAAGGTGAGGAGTAAGTCAACAACGCCTTCCGGGACAACAATACCTCCTCCAAATCCCTGAAGAGGTGTCCTCACCGGCCTGAGCTGCTCCGTCGAGATGCCCATCTTTTCGAAAGCCTCATGTGATAGCACATTTGATGTACTACCGTTGTCTACCGAGATCCTCTTTACTTCAAAGTTAGCGATGATTGCTGATATAACCAGGGCGTCGTCATGCGGAAAAGACACGCCTTCCAAATCCTTTGCTCCGAAAGTTATGTCCTCCACGGTACTCATGTCTAGACTCGAGACAAGGGAGTATGACCTTGCGTACTGCTTACAGCCATTATTGGAGTCTCCCCCCGAGGTCATTCCACCGATAATGACGTTAATGGTCCCTGCGGTCGGTTGCTGATCCCTTTTGTCGTCGGGCTGCCGTCCCTTGTGCTGACTGTTCTGGGGACGCTTGTCTCGACTTACATACATGCCTAGGAAGCCCCTCTTGATGAGTGACTCGATCTCCCTCTTGAGGGTGAAGTAGCCCTCCGTCGTGTGTCCATGGTCCCTGTGAAAATCACAGTACTTACTCTTGTCCCGGGCTTCAGGGGAAGATTGTAGCTTCGGAGGCTACTTCAACTCCTTGAGATCCTTCAGAATGTTTGACCTGGTGCTGGTCAGTCGGGTGAATGATGTCGGGGAGGCCTCTTGCCTTGGCTGACTCCGAGAAACATCAGAACGTTGGGTGGACTCATGGGGTCTCTTCATGTCGGGCTTCTTCATCGACTGGGCGTCTCTTCTAGGAAACATTGTTTCCTCCATGTTAATGTACTTTTCGCCTCTAGTGAGCAAGTCGGTTATCAATTTGGGGGGTGTCTTCGATAGGGACATCTTGAATGCCTCGCACCTCACTGCATATATAAGGGCAGAGACTACTGCTGTGATGTGTAGGTCTGGGATCAGAAGTCTTTCCTTGTTGAATCTTGCCATAAAGTTGCGAAGGGTTTCACTAGGTCCTTGGCGCATCTACATGAGTGATGTCGCCATCTTCCTAATGCGCTTGCTACTGGCGAAGAAGGAGGAGAACTTGTCTGCCAAGTCCGAGAAAGTGGCTATAGAGTTCAGTTCTAGCGTGGAAAACCAATCCCTTGCGGCGTTGGTGAGTGTCTGAGGAAAGGCTTTACACATCACGGCATCGGGCGCTACCTGTAAGTTCATGACGTCGGTCTAGATGTTGAGGTAGTTGATGGGATCCGTTGTCCCATCGTACTCCTTCACTCGAGGGTATTTGAAACGATCTGGTAGGGGGTATGACAGGACTTCGGGAGTAAATGGTGTGTTAGGGGTAAACCCTGCGGCTGCCTGGGACTTCTGCATCATCCCGGCCCTGATTCCTTCTTGAATAACCCTCGCTAGGTCTGCCGGATCCATGGCGACCGATCTCGGATCGATGGGCCCTTGGGGTATGCCCGATGCTCCTACCTCGTGGTGGTCGGATCCTAGGGCCCTAGAATTGGTCATATTGCCACTCTGCGGAGACGGTGTCGGTGGGGGTGCTTCTCTCTTGTAGGAACTGAGTTAGCGTGGCTACTTGCTGGCGAAGTTCTTCAAATGCGGCTGGTGTGATCGTCGTGAGTGGATGTTGCGGTTCTCCTGACGTAACCTCCTGCGGGGTCGGAACGTCCGCAACATGGGGTTGGTTAGGAGCAAATGAGCTTGCCGGAAGCTGTCCTGAACGCGTGTTAACCATGGCTTCTGGTAGAGATTCCCACAGACGGCGCCAATGATGCTACCAAAATTCGTACATGGGTCAACTCGAACCGAATGACAGAACTTCACGTGATCTGGCCTTCAATACTTGAAACAAAGGCGCCGAGGTGTGTCCTCATCGCCCCTCCGATGCTTAAGTCAGACAGGGGATTAGGGAATTAAGACTCAGGATACTGTTGCTGCCTATATAAAGCGTACCTTGATGGCGGAGCTGGGTTGCATATTTATAGACGCCGGAGGGGAGAGTCCTATAAGGACTGAACTTCCTATAGTTTGAATTATAGTAGGTATTTGTGTTGTGTTAGGATTGCGGTATTGGAGATGGGGTGGAAGTTGTAGAGAACTAGGAGATGTGGTGCGTAAGTAGGTCGGGAGCGTGGCTTGCACCGCCTCGAGACCCACACCCGAGGTCGAGCTTGGCCCACGTTTTGTTGTGCCCAATTGGAGAATAAGGTGATCGGGCTCGTACCTCGAGATCGGGGTAAATTACACGCATCAATTGTCAAATGGTGGCTTAATAATTCTGGCCTAATCACATTTTTATATGTGGACATCACACCAGAGTTTTAAAGATCACTATTCTCAAATAGAAGTTTAATTAAGCAAGAATTAGGTAATTAATATATAATAGCAATATTATAAAACTAAATAAATTTACATATCCCTACCCACCAAACCCATTCATCCCTACCTAGGGATGTCAACGAGCCGAGCCCGAGCCGAAAAAAGCTCAAGAGCTCGAGCTTTTTTGTTCCGAGCTTTTTTTTGTCCGAGTCGAGCCCGGTCAAAAAGAAATAATGCTCGGCCCGAGCTTTTGGTCCAAGCCTTAGCGGGCCGAGTCGAGCCCGGGCCGGCTCGATTTTTTTATTTTTTTTAATGTCAAATCTACATTTTTTACTTAAAAAATTTAAAATTTGTACGGTTTATACGTATTATAAATTAAAGAAAAAATTTTGGGCTCAACTCGAGCTTTTTTGGGCCCGAGCCGAGCAAAGCCTGGCCAAAAAAATGAGGCTCGGCCCGAGCCTTGGCTCATTTTAACCGAGCTCGAGCCGGGTCAGGCTCGAGCTTTTTCTAAGCTGAGCCGAGCCCGAGCCGTCCGAGTCGGCAAGCTTTTTTGACATCCCTACCATTACCCAATAAATCATTTTCAATCCATAGTTTACGCCCGGTGACTCTTCACAATGCAGCCACTCCGACAACTCTTGACGGCGCACCCACTCTGGCTACTATTCACAGCGCAGCAGCAACGCTCTATCATACTAGGCACTCAACGATGCCCGCTACGATTATCAACACATTGAAATGTCGACGAAGTCTCTAACGTAATGATGAAGTCGCTGCAGTAGCGACTTTCACATCGAACCTCCACCTTTGCAAGGATATCGTCGCTACACACAGAAACAAAAGACGAAATTGTACAATCTGTGGAAAGACGATTTAGGGAAAGAAGATCTAGGAAAGGATATTAATGCCGTTGCGATATCGCGATCTGGTGCTCGGCGAAGGTAGCGGCCTATCACTGTTGCTTCTAATCTGACAGTGGTTGATCCGCAACAACTCATATCTATTATTTCATATATTTCTTTATTTCTGAGTTTAATTTCTCCAATGGTTACGATGGTTTGTGTGGCCGATGGTTGCTATGGTGATGTCTTTTGCGATTGTTGTGGTATGTGTGGTGGTGGTTTTGGAACTGTGGGAATAGCAACACTGAAGTGTGTGATGGTGGTAAGGTGGTGGTGGTGCTGCGGCAGTGATGGTGAGTTGGTGTTGGTATGGCGGTGATGGTGGCGACGGTGGCAATAGAATGGGAATGAAGAGTGTGATCATTATTTGGGTGTTGTAACCAATAGTTAATTTGTGACCTAAAAGAATATATGGTTGTGACTAAATTTGGAATCATGACAAGAATTCATTAATTTGTGACCAAATAATTCGATGATTTATGATTGGAAAATAACTTGTAACCAATTTATTCGATAATTTGTGACCAAAAAATAATTTGTGACTGATTAATTTGATAATTTATGATCATGAAATAAATTGGGATCTATAAAATTTATGGTTTGTGATTGATACATAAATTGTTACCTATTAATTTTTTGATTTGTGATGTATGAAATTTTTTATTTAGGACCGTAAAATAATTTATGACTTATAATTTTTTTTAATTTGTGATCGAGAAATAATTTGTGATCAATTAATTTGATAATATGTGACAAATAAATAAATTGTAACTCATAAGTATGTACATGTGACCCTTAATTGTATAATTATTTATTTCTCAACTGAGTTCTGAATTTTGAAACTGTAAACCTAGAATTCGAATTGACATAGTTAATGCTTGAGTTGTGAATTTTTCCTTTTTATATAACCATCTCTATAGAGCAACCCGAGCCTTATCTCGATCTATTTAATTCGGAATACCTTATGAGCTACAACTTAGAAGGTCAAAAAGAGAAATACTAAGCGAAGAAGCCTAATTATCTCTGGGTTAATTATATTACCATTACAAATTTTAAATACTACACATCACATTATAATCACACCAAAATTAAAATATATTTTTAATAAATACACCACAATAAATTTACAATTATACTCATAAGTTAATAAAAATAAAAAATCCAAAAAAAAAAAAAAAAAACATAATACAATATTGTGATATACTTAGCACTAATATTAATCCTCGTTTTCTCAACATTTCCCCTCATTATTTCACAGCCAATGGAAATAGAAGATCGGTGAAGAGCACCATGCCATAGTAAATTGGAATGTTTGTCACAAATAATAAATATATCCGAAAGGATTCTTTGAAGTTGTCAGTAATTTGTTTGTTTTTCCATTTTTATTCGAAATATGAATTTTTAATGTATTTGCAATTTCGTTTTTTAATCTTGGAAGTTTATTTTGAAAACACTTATAAGTGAAAATTAAGAAGTTTTATCGACAACATCATTGTAATTCATGGATAAAAAAGTTTTAATAATGAATTTTTTTATTTTTATTTTTTTTTTTTTGTTGATGAAGTGGATTTAGGACTTAAATCATAAGAGTTTAATCTCAAAAACTAGAGTGATAACTTGACATTCAACCAAGAATAAATCAGATTTCCAACTAATGGGATAGCTTTTACAGTATTTTGGTTGCCCACCCATGACCTACTTTGGTCGCTCAAAACATCACGGTACTTTTTCGATTGTTTTAAATTCATAATAAATATGTTCGACTTAAGGGTGTGTTTGAGAGATATTATTGAGTCCATGTTTGGTCCGAATTAAAATCCGATTTCAATCCAAGTCAATCAATATTAACATCTTTCATGGATTCTACAACTTTTCAACCACAAATTTTAAAAACTTTTATCACAATCTACTAAAAATCTAATTTTCATCCCCACCAAATACCATATGAGTAAAGAATGTATTTTAAATAGTGATATGATGAGAAATATGTGGTTAAAAAGTAAGGAAAAATTATTGATGTGATAGAAAATATTATTTTATTAAATAATGTGTAATTGAAAATGAGTTTTGAAAAAATATATTTTGAAAGAATGTGTACTAAATAGGGCTTTAACAAAAAATCAGATTCTTAAATTTCAAACTTGACAAATAAATAGAAAAAATTCATCTGTAAGTCGTGGTAAATAGAGTATAAATTCATTTACAATGAGGAAGAGAAAATTATCTTGCCGCCGTTAAATAATGCAAAAGTCGTCAAAAAAGCTATGAGCAATGAGATTTTGAGGTAAAAGAAAGAAAGAAAATAGGTTTTATATTTATGGTGTAACAATAATTTATTTAATTAAAAAGTATATTAAAACCCTAATTATATAATTTTACTTAAGGATATTTAAGTAAATAAGAAAATTGTAATAAACTTAATAAATTTTGTAGTGATAATATAATTATCTTTTTTTTTTTTTTTTTGACAAAGGAACCCACAGTCGCTACCGGTGGGTGCGCACATGGTAAATCTCGTTCCATGTGTAGTAGCCTGCAAACCACACAGGAGAGATAAACCTCACTAGGCAAGTCCGGTGCGATGGGCTCGACCGAAGAAGTGTTGGTAAGGAATTTGAACTCGTGATATTCGATCTCTGGGTTTACCTGCTCCACAAACTCTGCCACCTCCGAATGGGTTATAATTACCCTTATCTTTGTTGACAAGAAAGTCATCATTCATATTTTCTTCAACTCCTCTTCACGACAGCCTGCAACTTAGCATTGGCACTTAGACCCTGTTTGATAACTTAGAAAATTGGTGAAAAAAGAAAATATTTTCCAACTTTAGCAAATTAATAGTGTTTGATAGCACAAATTTGTCTGGCTTTTGTTTTTCCCACTTTGTTTTCTAGGTACAACCGTTTAATGCACATTTACTTGATTTTGTTTTCCCACCTACACTTTTGTTGACAATTTCTATGCAAAATAAAGTCAAACGAATGGTATTCGACATGGTATTTTTTTCTAATTTTTTTAAATTTTTTGTTTTAACTTTTTGGTAATTGGAATAAATTCTAGACGCAATAATAGAAAAAATTATCACTTTAATGGACAACTGCTATAAAAAAAAAACGAAGACAAACGGATACCAAACTTTCAACATTTTTCAAGTGGAAAATTATACTAATCAAACACAATTAATTACAATTCCAAAAAAAAAACAAATTTTAAGTAATTCAATTTCCAGTAAAATATTTTATTTCCACGTATTTTCCACTTTTATAATCAAACGGGCCTTGGATCTGC